>JXCR01139693.1:236486-254075 GCA_002079205.1 Phalaenopsis hybrid cultivar | reverse complement strand
AAATGAGACCGTGCATAAGGGCCTCACAAAATCATGATGATCAATATGTGGGGGAATTCAATCACCCTCCTCATAAATATTAATAATGCAACTATTGGGATTGCAGGTAGCACGTAGAATGTTTCATTTGACCATTCTTTTGATCATCCATTTTATCATTGGCAGTAGCGGATTTACTTGATCATGTCTGAGGATCCCAGGCGGATTCCCCTGTCAGTCATTTGTGAAGTTATAACAACAGCCACATTGGATGGTGATTCTTTCCTTCCCTCTCATCCATTTCTTTGGTTCGGAATATGTCCTTTCCATGAGAAGGCCCACTCGGCCTCTATCTCTTAAATTGAAGATACAGTCCAGAATGCTTCTCTCATAAGTCTCGGAGAAAACTCTAGTGTACAGCTCCAGGCCTTCTAATATTTTGACAAACTTTCCCTGAACATCTTCATAAAACTCGAACTCTCTTTTATTTACTCTACTTATCTTGTATTATTCTACCATGCCAGGGGTTGGCAGTTGTCACGGGCGTTCCTTCCTTCGAGCATCAATTGGAACCCAAACTAGTGCTGGTTGATTTGGAATATGAGACTCAGCCTCTAGTGGGATGTTTGACCCTGGGCTCCTTGGCACATACCGATCCGTCCCCAGTGGGAGATATGTTTCATCCATCATGATCCAAAGTTTGAGACTTGTTGGTGCTTGAAGTGTACTCTTATAATGTATTGAAATGTTGTAGATGCAGAACATTGCAACCCGGGCATTCTACAAACGCGCCCGTGGCTGATGTCCCGGCCGGTATTTTAATGTTGCACGTCGGGAAGCCCTTGCACAAAACATCTAAAACTAAAAGTGTGTTTGACTCTGTCACAAACCCTAGTTCTTTGTCCGTGGTGGGTAAGCTAGCAGAAGTTTGTTTCAAGTCTGGATCATAAATATGTCCCTCAGGAATAGGGGTGAGCAAGTTGTTTGCCTCTCTTTGACGTTTGCGTTGTTGTCATAGAAAACCTCTCTGCTTCTTGCAGCTGGCATTCATGCTTTGTGTCTTGCGAAGCGTAGTGCTTGGCAGTCGTTCGTTATTGGCGGCTATTAAGCCTCCAGCAGGTGTAGCTACCATGGAGGGCAGACGGTTGGGCCCTTCCATCAGATCTTCCTCTGCTATCACGTTCTTGCCCTTGCGTGATACATTATCTTTAGTGATCACTCTCACTGGTGAAGGAAGTCCCTCTTTCTCTTTGTAGCTGACAACGTCCATTAGAGGACCTTTGTAGTACATTATCTTTAGCAGAGTGCTTGAAGTCTATGGTACCACCCCGCGGCCCCATCACCTCATTTAATGCGAGGTTCTAGCCATCCTGGAAAGCAAAGATTAGCCTTTGTCCCGACATTTTTCTGCAGACGACAGGAAAAATGTCAGTGGGCCGAAACTTGGCATGAACAAGAGCAAAAGAAACTATACATCAAAGTAAGTTTTAGATTGTTTTCGTGCAATGAATTATTTATTATTTGTATGAGTTTTGTTTAATTTAGTGGAATTTTATACTTAAAAGTGGAAAAAAGAAAATTTGACATTTAAAATTTCTTTCTCAAAATTTTCATTATATGGAGGTTAATTACAAAATTTGGACACGTTCATAGACATTTGACCATAGTGATAGCCCTAAAATAATCAAAGTTTCAAAGTTTTAAAGCAAGCAAAGGCAAGAGGCATCAGGTTGTGTAATAGGTTTTCAGATATCGTCGATTTATTGGTAACATGGGTCTTTCGCTTTGGATGTCCACTAAATGGTAGGCTCCTCCTGTATAGACATTTTCAATGACAAATGGTCCTTCCCAAGTTGGCTCAAATTTTTCACCTATTTTGTGGTGTTCAAGTATAGGCCTTTTGAGCACAAGTACGAGGTCACCAAATTTGAATGTCCTTGGGCGGACTAATTTGTCATAGGCTTATACCATCTTCACCTGGTAAAGCTCCACATGTTGTTGTGCTTCTAGTCATTTTCCCTTGAGATTCTCTAGTTCTTCGAGTATAAGTTTTGCGCTTTCTTCCATTGTGAGTTTTTTGGTGACGGCGACTCTGAGAGGTGGTGTCTGGATTTCTAGTGGTAGCATGACCTCAGCTTTGTACACGAGCATATAGGGTGTACACTGAGTGGGAGTCCTGAAAGTTGTACGGTATGCCCATAAGGTTTTTAATAGTTTGTTGTGCCAAACCCTTTTGTTTTCATCCAGTGTTTTTTTCAAAATCTGTACCATTTTCCCTAGGATAGGCCTCGGCTACGCCATTTTCCCTAGGATAGTAAATCGTAGAGTATCTCCAATCTTCCCATGTCTTTTGAGGAAATTGTTGATCTTTGTACTTATGAAAGCTGTCTCATTGTCGGAAATTATTCTTCGTGGTACCCCAAAATAGTAGACGACTTGGCTTTTAAAAAATTGAAGGACGTGTTGTGTCGTAACCTCACGTAATGGTACTGTCTCTGCCCATTTGGAGAAGTAATCTGTAGCGGTAAGTATAAATCTGTGTCCTTTGGAAGATCAAGGGTATATCGGATATATTATGTCCATTCCCCAACACTCGAATGGCCATTAAGCAACAGTTGGTTTTATCAAATTTAGAGGCTGGAGTAAGACCACCCCATGCACTTGGCATTGGTGACATCTTTTGGTTGTATCCATGCAATCAGACATCATCGCTGGCTAATAATACCCGAGTCTTTTGATCTCCGTTTTCATTTTTGGCTCTGACTGGTGAGCGCCACACAATGCGGCATGTTCCTTTTTAACCATAGTCTGTGCTTTGGCTCTGCTGAAACACCGTAGCCACATCTGGTCGAACGATCTTTTGTAGAGAACATTTCCCTTCTTGTGATATGATGTGCTTCAGACTTGTCTTCTGACAGTGTTTTTGTTTGTTTTTCTCTCTTTTATTTTAGATGGAGTCGCCAACTTGTCGATTGCCGTATACTTCCCCCATTCAAATAAATCTCCCTCCCAAATCATATATGTGATTCAAAAAGAAGAGGAATCGAATAAAAAGGGACATACGACAAAACGACAAACAAGAGAAAAACACAAAACATGGAGAGCCTACGTGTGGTAAACCTCGCAAGGATAGGTTAAGAGTGTCCGTCCAAGCAAGATCAGGCAAAAGCATCTTAAACCGATATCCGCAAAAGAATACCTACGTAGACTACCCAAAACCAGAGATTCAAGTGTAAGTGCCTGTTCTGGGGTCAAGAGCACTCCCAAGGGGACGTATCCAACTTGGTTAATTACATCTTGGGGGGTACCCAAGAATACTCTCGATAAAAGGAGTTTTGCTTACCTAAAAAATGACAACTAGCACGGGGTCATCAAGGGAGGTTATCCCGCAGGGGGAATGTCCTGATGCTTCAAAGCTCTCGCTAAACCATGGGGCGAGAAGTGAGTCTCTCGTGATTCCCATATGGATAGCGTACTCATCAGCATACAGAACCTACGAAATAATCATGTCATCCCAATGGGAAGTCCCGAAACGTCAAAGCACATCCAAACCGTGAGGGCAGAGGACAAATCGTCGTATCCCAAATGGGCGGCAGCTCATCGGTCATCGGACCATTGGGATGATTCCAACAAAGGAAAAAGAAAAGACAAGGCTCAACTAAGGTGGTCAAAAGGTTGGCAAGGATAGTCCTAAGAGGTAGAGGTAACTGGGTCGGGGTACCACAGATCCGTCATTTACAGCTACTAGGACCCTAAGTCTACCTGGTCGTGAAGGTAGTCGACCCAACACGACCTGAGATCCCCGGTCAGTAATCCGTGAATTGCGTCGCCACGGGAACTCCGGTAGCCCTCAGTTCAAAGAAACGAAACTCTATCCTATGACTATCAGCAAGAACTCCAAGAGGTGGAACTTATGGCTGCCAAAGTGGCGAGGATGCCTCAAGAAAGAAAAGAAAGTGGAGGTTCAGCTACAAACCTGGAAGCGCTCCCAACAAAAGGACTTGTACCCCGTCTGGGTCAGGGAGCCTTCTAACATCTTAAGCGCACTAGATAACCACCTATAACGGATATGCTGGGTCAGTCGGATTGGAGAAGCACGGGGGCTCCTCCTTGGGACATGCAAATATTAATGCAGTTATCTAGAGCGGTCCTTAAGTATTGTGGAGGCCCTAATAATATATGCAGGAAAGTAAATATTGCAATTTTTTAAATCCTGAATATTTTAATACTAAATTTTGATTATCTTAAATGTTTTATTAAGAATTTTTTTTTTTATAAAAATTAAGAATTTAAATCCTAATGAGCCTATGTTGCATCGTGAAATCCTAGGTACGCAGAAAGAAACAATATAAAACGCTCTAACATGCAAAGACATACGAGAAGAGAAAGAGAAAGAAAACACTCCAAAAGAATATAGAAACAGGCCAAATGTCGCTGGACCGGCAACATAGTCCAGTGAAAGCAGTAAAAGCGGCCGGACTCCGCATATACATGTCCGGTCCTAATTCTATACAATAATGTAAAATTCGGACTTAAGGTATATGACACGAGCTGCTGCTCCTGACCCTCGTCACATGGTTCGACGCGTCATCCGCCTCAAAACCCGTGTCCGTACCTTATTTCTGATATAACCTCTCCTAGGACTCTATCAAATACACTTTAAAAAAAAATAAAGACTCGTCCTGCAAAAAAAATGAATGTTAGCGGGCACGCCATGCATCGCAAAATAACAAGCCGTGCCTTATAATTGGGGGAGCTAAAGAGCACCTGCAAGCAAATGATCAGAAATCATTACATGCTCCCCCAAAATAGCCTTGCGTGAATGTGTATAAGTAGACACGACACCTACAGAAGATCCCCTAACCTACTATCACATACAAGTAAGCATGCAAGCACACCGAAAAGCAGGAAAGTGACACATGGCTAGCACAAAACAACGCTTCACACAACAATAGCTAGGGGTGCCGAAAAATACTACCTAGCACCCTAAGCCCTAGCCTAGCACATCATCTAACGAGAAGTGCGTCAACCTAAAATCTGAGTGCGGGGTGAGCGTGGGTATGATATGACTTTGATGCGGTCGTCCGTCTGACCCTATCTTAAGGATCCGATAGATCTAGAGGGTGTCATGAAAGGAGGTGGCACCATTTAGATCCATTGGATTCTTAGCACAATCATACTCATGTTAATCCCGATGACTTAACTCGCATTGCTCGCCGGGATCGACCTTACGAACAATGCTCGTTAAGGCATCGCGACCAACACGGGAGTCGCTCTCCTAACGGGACTGACTCACTATCCATATGAACATGCAAATGCAAATGAACAATCAAATTATGCAAGGAATGAGTGTACCGTGGGGCAGGAACTCGAACAAAGGTGAGCATACCGTAGTGGCAGCAGACCAAGGGGTATACCAAAACGGCAGCAACTNTATAAAGTTAATAATATAACGTTATATATTATATATTATATTATTATAATTATCGTTTACGTATTCTTCACATGTATACGTCCACGCGACGGAGTGATTGTCCTTTCTGACTAAAGCCGACGTTCCGGACGCATCCGCGAAGTCCTTTCTGCCATTTGGGATCGTCCGGACTGCCTTTTTCGACTATCAAGCCAAAATCGATAATTTCCATATTTTTTAATTCGTCAGCAAAATTACGACGTAACGAATGCCCGACTAAAATGGGAACGACAATTCAGGCATGCTAGCGCGGTCTATTTTGCAATTCGGGATTATTTTGAGGCCGCTCGGATCACCTTTCCAGCGATCGGGCTAAAAAACAATAATTCGTGTATTTTTGACTCGCCAGCCAAGTTGTAGCTAACTGAACGTCCTTTCTAAGTAAAATCGACGTCCCGGATGTGATCGCGCTGTCTGTTTCGTCGTTCGGGGTCATCTGGATGACCTCGCTAATGATCGGGTCAATTTAGGCCAATTTTGCGCGTGACGCGACATATAATATTTGTTGACCCAGACGGAGTTGTCTGACGTACCAAATGTTGACCGGCCTTCGCCTAAGTGAAAACCAAAGCCTAGCAAAATGACCCTGGATAGGTGCCCCTCAACACGCACCAAAAGGTCCCGGGTGAGTGCCTCGAGTCATCGGATGCTGCGGGCGAACCGTAGATCATCTTAAGTCGTGCAAGTGGACACTCTACACTCGTGACATCAAAAATTGATGCCAACAAAGGACCCCCAACAAGTGTGCTGCGTGGTCAAGGCACAGTGCACTTGTTGGAAGATGCTCAATTTTTGGTCAAGCCCAGGTTAGAAATGAAGCTACGCAGCCTAAGCGATCAAAGAGAGCCAAGTACCCTAGGAATGGAAAGCCAGGAGAGCTAAATCCGCTTCTAGGAGGATGGGGAGGAATTNGACGCCAACAAAGGACCCCCAACAAGTGTGCTGCGCAGTCAAGGCACAGTGCACTTGTTGGAAGATGCTCAACTTTTGGTTAGTCCCAGGTTAGTAATGAAGCTACGCAGCCTAAGCGATCAAAAAGAGCCAAGTACCCTAGGAAGCAAAAGCCACGAGAGCCAAATCCACTCCTAGGGGGATGGGGAGGAATGCACATGAGACTTATATCCATCCTGACAATGGGTTCAGAGGCCATAGAGGCGTGACCCAGAAAAGTGGTTCAGAAGTCGTAGAGGCGTGACCACACCCGGTAGGTTCAGGGGTCGTATAGACATGACCTACGAATGAGTTCAGGGGCCGTAGAAGCATGACTCAACATTGTGGTTCAGGGGCCGTACAGGCGTAACCACAAAGAAAAACAGGTTCAGAGGCGATAGAGGCATGACCTAGGGGTGAGTTCAGAGGTCATAGAGACGTGACTCAACTCGGTGGTTCAGGGGCCACAGGGGCATGACCACAAAACACTGAGGGGTTAGACCCTTGAATGCCTGCGCTTCGTCAATGAAGACTGTTGGGCTACACGTCGCTCATGTATAGAAGGCAGGTTGGCTGTGAAGCATCCCGTCACTTTAATGAGGAATGCCATGGGGACTTATATCGCTCACTAAGCGGTAACAGGTTGACTAGATCGAGAAGGAATGTCGTAAAGTTCACTTCTGAGGACTAGTCCGCGTTGATCAGTTAGGAAGGAGACTTAAGGAACTTTGATCCCTCCTGCGAACTGATCGAGGTGCGTACCTCAACACCCGCGCTCCATCAATGAGGACTGCAATGTGGACTTTACGTCGTTCATGAGGGGAAGGAAGGTTGGCTAGGAAGCCTCCTGTCACTTTAATGAGGAATGACATGGGGCCTCACATTGCTCACTAAGCGGTAACAGGTTGACTAGATTGAAAGGAGAATACCAACGGACTTCGGCTCTCCTCCGTGTACTAGTTCGCATTGATCAGTTAGGAAGGAGAGCCATGAGACTCCGATTCCTCCTGCGAACTGATCGAGGTGCGTGCCTCAACACCCGCACTACATCTGTGATGAATACTAAGAGTTTTAAATCATCAACTAAGAGGTAACAAAGGTTGGCTAGGAAGCCGAGTAACAAAGCTAAATCATCAAATGACGAGATGTTCTCATAAAAAGGACCGACTAGAAAGTCGTGTGGTCCGAGAAACATCAAAGCAGATAGCAATAGAGCTGGAAATGTCAAAAGACAAGATGTCCTCATAACAGAGTAGACTCTACAGTCGTATAGCTCGAGGCACATCGTAGTATATGGCTATGGAGCCAACGGGCCGTCATGAGACGAGCCACCCTCATAAAAGAACCGACTAGGACGTCATGAAGTTCGAGAGGCATAACGTGCTAGATGGACAAAGCAGTCTAGCAATTTGAGATGGGTCGGTGAGGCCGAGCTAAGCAATCCCCACCATGCGCGACGACGCGATATGTGGCGATAAAGCCTAACACGTCTAGAAACGAGATGTTCTCGTAGTATGGCTAATTAGTACGTTGTATGGCTCGAGTAACATTAAAACATACGACTATGGAGCCAAAGACTTGTCATGAGACAAGATATCCCCATGAAAGAGCTGATTAGAACATCTCATGGTTCTAGAAGTGTCAGATGTCGGACATATGAAGTAAGCCAATTCACATAGAATGAGCTCCTTTTTTTTTTACGCGGTGACCAAAGCAGCCCATATCGCGGTGAAGAAAAGGGTGGGGTTGGATCGCCGATATCTCTTCCACGTGAATGTATAGCATTTAAGCTAAACTACCTCGATAAGAGGATTTCAACTGCACCCATTCAAAGTGAGTGGCACAAACATGCGTTCCACATTCATAAGGATGGACAGGACGTGTATGTCAACCATACTCTCGTCGAGCGGGAGTAGTAGTCTTCGGACCCTACGTAGGGCGGATCAACGGAAGGCAATGTGAGAAAAAGGCGAGGCTTTTCTCATAAAAATTGGTGGTCACACCAGGTATAAGCTGCCTGTAGGACTTCCACTTTGCCTGAATTGCGAGCCAACAATTAAATTAAGAGAAACACAAGATTTCTTCTACTAAAAGTTGTTGTAAATTACGAATGATATATTGACACATGCAAGGGCATCATCACAAGCTGTCCATCTAATAAAAATCTTAACAAAACACACATTCTTTAATGCTTCGTAAATGTAGATTACAAAGTGCTTGTGCTTAAAGATAATTTCCTATCAAAGTATAATAAGTACAAACAATAGAGACTAGGCAAAATATTTCTTCAAGTATCGCCCGTTGATAGGAGGCATCGGGTGAGACTCTTCTGCGTCAATCAGCAAGTAAGCTCCTCCTTCGTAAACTTTGTTGATCACGAAAGGTCCTTCCCAAGTGGGTTCAAACTTGCCATGCCTTTGACGATGAGACACAATTGGGCGGCGTAGAACCAACACCAAATCTCCAGCTATAAAGGCTCTTGGTCTCACTAATCTGTCATGAGCTCTGGCCATGCGAGAGCGGGACAACTCAAGGTTTTATTGAGCCTGCAGTCTAAGCCTTTCGAGGCTATCAAGCTCTTCCAGCCTCAGTCGAAAGTTTTCATTGCTGGTGATGTTGTTGCTTATAGCGACCCGCAATGAAGGCAATTTAACTTCCAAAGGAAGGACTGCTTCGGACCCAAACGTCAAAGCGAAAGGGGTAGAGCCGGTGGGAGTACGATATGTCGTACGATACGCCCACAACGCCTCGTATAGTCTCTCATGCCATTCCTTCTTGTTAGCCTGAAGGGTTTTTTTCATGAGATTCACAAGGGTCTTGTTGAATGCTTCAGCTAAACCGTTAGCCCTCGGATAGTATATCGTGGAATATCTCCAATCGATTTGATGCCGACGTGCGAATCAATTGATCTTAGTACTCTTGAAGGCCAAGCCGTTATTGGAAATGATCCGTCGTGGCACGCCAAAACAATACACGATATTATTATTTAGAAAATGCAGCACATTTTCAGCCCTAACCTCTCTCAAAGGAACGGCTTCCGCCCACTTAGAAAAGTAGTCGGTGGCTGCTAATATAAAGCGATGTCCTTTAGAGGACGGAGGGTCGATAGGTTCTACAATATCAATTCCCCAAGCCTCAAATGGTCAGGACGCTAC
The DNA here is from genome assembly GCA_002079205.1 of Phalaenopsis hybrid cultivar. Lineage (NCBI taxonomy): Eukaryota > Viridiplantae > Streptophyta > Magnoliopsida > Asparagales > Orchidaceae > Phalaenopsis > Phalaenopsis hybrid cultivar. Next base: position 244,538 of record JXCR01139693.1, on the reverse strand, counting down.
TGTCGGATGCAGTACATTGGGGGACTGATGAGGTATTGGGCTGAAAACTTGGCAACGATGGCACCGCTTGGCATAATCTATGCAGTGAAGGGTCATCGAAAGCCAGTAATACCCAAGCCTTTTGATCTTGGCTTTCATTTTGGGGCCCGACTGATGGGACCCGCACAAACCATCATGGACTTCAACCAAGATTTTTTGAATTTCGTCTTTCCCAACTCACCGTAGCCACATTTGGTCAAATGAGCGTCGGTAAAGGATATCATTTAGGAGGGTAAAAGACAATGCTCTCCTTTGTATCTGGGTAGCAAGAGAGTGGTCATCCGGAAGTATACCCTTCGCTAGATACGATGTGATGGCTTGGCGACAATCATCGGGTGACTCGTTAGAAGCGGATAAGACTGCACCTTCACTTCCTAGAGGGGTCACATTTAGAGGTTCAAGAGAAATTTGTGACAGAATCCTCCTGTCTTGGATCAAAATTGTCACAGGATCACCAGTAGGGCTTGATAGTTCCTTAGCAAGCTTAGCTAGAGCATCAGCCTTGTTGTTTAGGGAACGAGAAATTCTTACTAGGGTGACATCGGGGATGTGTTCTAAAAATGCCATAACTCTCTTGTGATAGATTAAGAGATCCGGCTTGAGGAGTTTGTAGGTTCCCAATACTTGGCATATGATGAGTTGCGAATCCCCGTAAACTTTGATCCTCCTTATGTTCATTTGGACGGCTAATTCCAATCCAAGGATTAAGGCCTCATATTCTGCCTCATTGTTCGTGCGTGGTTTCGTTAAGCAATAAGAATAAAGAAGGATGCCCCTCTCGGGAGAAACAAAAATGAGGTCAATGCCGGCCTTTACGCTTGGGAGGGACCTTGATGGGTCTTCTTTTAGGGAAGAAGCTCCATCAAAATAGAGTTCCCACTCAAGGGAATCAACAGATAGCAGATGCTCATCCGGAAAGTTATCATTTAGGGGTGAATCCGATGGGATGGGATGTGCCACTAGAAAATCAGCCAGAGCCTGCCTTTTGATGGCTCGCTGAGGGATATACGATATATCAAATTGCGACAAGAGCATAGCCCAGCTCGCCAATCGCCCGGCTAGAGCGGGGCGAGTCATCAGGTACTGCAAGGGGTTTACTCTTGAGATCAAATCAATATGGTGTGAGAGCATATAATGTCTCAATTTTTGCACTGAGAAGATCAGCGCCAGACAGTATTTTTCAACTGGCGGGTATTTCATTTCGGTCGGAATGAGGCGCTGACTGAGGTAATATATGGCAACCTCTTTCCCGTCCTCGTTAACTTGGGCCAATAAAGCTCCCACCGACGCGTCAAGAGCGGCGATGTAGAGTATGAGGGGTTTCCCTAAGATGGGAGTAGCCAACACTGGTGGATTAAGTAGATAACGCTTGATATCATCGAAAGCGTCCTGACATACTCTATCCCAGCGAAAATGGGCATCTTTCTTTACCAAAGTAGAGAAAGGACGGCAATGCCCAGAGAGGTTTGAAATAAACCTCCTTATAAAAGCCAGTCTTCCTTGTAGGGAGCGCAATTGCGTTAAGCTTCAAGGAGGTTCCATCTCTGTGATAGATTTGATTTTACTAGGGTCAATCTCTATACCCCTATTTCGAACTATGAAGCCCAAAAACTTCCCGGAAGAGACGCCGAAAGCGCATTTCAACGGGTTTATTTTTAGTTCAAATTTTCTAAGGCGTTCAAAGATGGTCCTCAGATCCATAAGATGATCTTTTTCGGATTGACTCTTAACTACTACGTCGTCGATATAACATTCTACCTCGTGATGTAGCAAATCTTTGAAGATATGAGTCATGGCACGCTGATAAGTCGCCCTGGCATTTTTGAGACCGAAGCGCATGACTTTATAACAAAAGATGCCAATGGGAGTACGGAACGCCGCATGTTGTTCTTCCTGTGGTGCCATTTGGATCTGGTTGTATCCAGACAAGCCATCTATGAAGGAGAACATTGCATGTGTCGAAGCAAAGTCTACCATCAACTCTGGGATTGGTAGGGGGAAGTCGTCCTTCGAGCAAGCCTTATTCAAGTCCCAAAAGTCAATGCAAACTCGTATTCGCCCATTCTTCTTTTAAATGGGTACGATATTTGCGAGCCAAGTGGGGTAGGAAACTTCCCTAATGAAGCCAGCTTCAATGAGCTTTTTGGTTTCTTCAATAACCTTTAGCTCAATCTCCGGCCGCATCCTCCGAGGCATTTGTTTCACGGGGGTGGTACTTGGATCAATAGAGAGATTGTGGACTACAACCTCTGGGGCTAAACCGGGCATCCCAGAATAGCTCCAAGCAAGGCAGTCTTGAAACTCCATGAGAATCTCTGAGATTTTGGTGGCCATCGTAGCGAATAAGAGCTTACTAATATAAGTGGGACGAGGGTCGTCGGTCGTGCCTAAGTTGACTTCGACCAACTCGTCCACGGTCGAAGAAACACCATCCTCCAGCTCAGGAGGGGCCTCTTTGACCTCAACCTCCTCATCATTAGAGGTTACACCTTTGTTATCATAAGACGAGGAGATCATCTTGCATGAGGCTTTGGAGCTTTTGGCATCACCGCGACTCTTGACATATCCCAATCCAGATCTATCTCCTGGGATTCTATCCTACCACATAGCCCTACATAATTTGGCTTGACGAGCAGGCCATCTTTCAGGCAGTAACCCATCATCCAACAAATTACAAATGAGAGGCGAACAATAATACGAAAGAGGTATATCCTTTAATTTTTCATTATCGTCACATAGAGGCGTTTCATTAGAATTGGTTTCATGTGAATCAACTTTGTAAAACAAAATGCCCTTCTCTTTAGCCCCGGGCCTAGGGGGTACATAAAAAGTTTTAAGATCTTCAACAGTAGTGGCATGTCTGGTTGTCAGATCCTTGAAGTAGCCTTGCGGCACTGGGTTGATTGCAGCACTTCGTCTGACAATGTTAATTTAGTCAGGCGAGGGACCATCGTCACTGATGGCGACCAAAGAATCTCTTCCTAGGAACTGCCCAAAATAACACCTTGCGGGTATCTAGGCTTGTCCATCTGACAGGCTTCTTCTACCTCAGAATCTGTGTCAGAATCAACACCTATTATGACTCTAAAGGTAGGCAAAGTTGGGAGCCTTCTAGTGGACCCCGTCATAAGCGGTGTGCATGACCTTTCCTTTTGCTCTGCTGTTTCCTTGCCTTTGATTACACGAGGGGTAAAAGGAGGAGGGTCACACAGGCGTCCCATGGAACTAGAAGAAGGTAATTATGCCTTGCTATTAGGAACATAATATTCAGCGTCATATGTACCCCGACTTCGTTTACGGAGAAGGGGTGGACATCACCCGAAATGGAAAACTCTTCTCCCCAACGCATGTATTTGATGCACTGATGAAGGGTCGAAGGTATCATCCCATGTTCGTGAATTCATGATCGTCCGAGCAAGGCTCTAAAGGACGTATTCCCGTCAATGACGTGAAACCTGGCTTTGCTTTTGAAGTCTCCGAATTGGAGAGGAAGAGTTATGGACCCCAGAGTCTTCTGCCCTTTTTCGTTGAAGCCATTTAACATGATTTTATCAGAGCACAACCGTCGCGTGCTCAGTGAGTGCAACTCAAGAGTGCGTACGTGAATGATGTTGATGGAAGCACCAGGGTCAACTAATATACAATTTAGAGTTGTGTCGTATACCATTGCCGTTATATACAAAGGGCGGTTGTGGTCTGCAGTGCCCATTAATAAATCTTCCTAAAAAAAGGTAACGGTAGCTATCTATTGTAGAAAATCCGCCTCCTTCAATCTCTCTTCGGTGTAGTAAGCATGGAAGACTTCAGGCTCCAAAAGAGCTTTCACTAAAGTCTCCCTCAATTCAGAGGACAGAAGGAGGGCATTGTAGATGCTTAATGACGCTGACAATCTTTTCAGGTGTGCTAAGACATTGTAATCTAGCTTGTTGGTACGTTCTTTAGTCTCCTTGCTTTGGACAGGAGCTTCAGGGGGGTCATCTACCTTCTGGGTAACGATCTCCTTATCTCGTCTGAGTGAGGAGGGGTTAATCATCCTTGGTGGAAGGAGCTTGCCGCTTTGCAAGTGAATCTCCTTGATAGCCTCATCGGGGGACCCAACGAGGTCACTCTCAACGGAACATGCCAAGAGAGCGGGATCCATGGAAGAGATAGGAAGGATAGACGTTTCACCTACATCTTTGGACGAATCACTCAAGTCATCATAGATGCGGTAAGCGCCATCAAAAGAGGGCAACAATGGACATTGCTCATCTTCTTCACTAGAAACCCCTGCGTTGGAACCGTGCGAGCTAACCACAAACGCAGAAAAATACTCAAAAACCTCTTCCTTCATTGCTTCAACAGTAGTACAAAATGCTTCAGAGGGAACATGCTCCTGCTCTGAGCTCATATCAGTAGCAAAAAGAAAAGGGAGTACATTAACAACATCAACTGTGGTAGAAATAGTAGCAAAAGTAGCTGGAACGGTCGTAATGGCTTTGACTGATCCTCGTGTAGAGGGCTTCTCCAGGTACAGCTCTGGGATTTCTATCTCACCTGCCTGGTAGCGAGCTTCAAGCCAATTTTTGAAAATATAGCAGTCCTCAAGTACATGGCCCAAGTGTCGATGGTAGGGACAGTAATCAGGCTCCTGAACCTTTNCACCTGCCTGGTAGCGAGCTTCAAGCCAATTTTTGAAAACATAGCAATCCTCAAGTACATGGCCCAAGTGCCAATGGTAGGGACAGTAATCAGGCTCCTGAACCTTGTCTGCTTCTTCTAGTTTCCTTGGACTGGGAAGTTGCATCCCCTGTTTGAGGAGATTTTTGAAAATCCTTTTGAGGCAATCTCTTTTGAATGAATATGATCGAGATTTCTTCTGATCTGAGGATTGACCCTTCCATTTTTGAGAAGAGGGGCAAGCTTGCTCAGCGGACAGGATGGGCCTTTTTAGCCTACCATCAACTGTCGTCAAGTCTAAGCTCTCTTCCCTTCTCCTTAAAGGGAAGGCTGAAAAGGGCTTTTTGTTTTTAGCTTTATCATCCGATTTTAACATTACNTCTTCTGATCTGAGGATTGACCCTTCCATTTTTGAGAAGAGGGGCGAGCTTGCTCAGCGGACAGGATGGGCCATTTTAGCCTACTATCAACTGTCGTCAAGGCTAAGCTCTCTTCCCTTCTCCTTAAAGGGAAGGCTGAAAAGGGGCTTTTTGTTTTTAGCTTTATCATCTGATTTTAACATTACAGATTCTGCACTGTTCTGCAAGCTGGCCACTCTTTCTATCAAGACTTCTAAGGTTTTGATGGGGGTGATCTTGAGCAAAACAAAGATTGGACCCTTGATTTTTCCCATAAGGAGCGCGACGGCGTGCTGCTCTTGAAGGAGTGGTCGCACTTCATGCTCAAGTTGTGCCATTGGATAATTAAGTCTACTAAGGGCTTGTTAGCTTCCTTGTGATATAAGATTAGATTGCTCAGAGTGACTTAGTGATGTTCTGAAGGTACCTTTTGGCAGATCGGCATACCATTCAAAAGCAAATCCTCCTAAACTAGCAACAAAAAGGCGGAGGAGTAAGGCATTGTTATTTCCGACGTTGCACTCCTTTACAAACGCATCTTCTAGCTCAGAGAACGTTCTGAAGGTACCGTTTGGCAGATCGGCATACCATTCAAAAGCAAATCCTCCTAAACTAGCAACGAAAAGGCGGAGGAGTAAGGCGTCGTTATTTTTGACGTTGCAGCATAATGCCCGGAACTGAGCGATGTGCTGGCCAGGATTCCCAACTCCCTCGAAAGGAGTAAAACGCTGAGGCACGAAGCTTAGAGGATATGGTATGTATTCGTACGCCTCGGGGTAAGGCCTGCCTCGACGCACTATGGTCTCTCCCTGTTGTTCTGCTAAGGCGGCCTTTACTTTTGCATCTATTAAAGACTATAGATGCGAGTCAGACTGTGCTTGCTCATTTTGGGCAATATCAGAAGAGGTAACACGAACAGGTCTTGCCGGTTCATGTGGCGTNCTGTTCTGCAAGCTGGCCACTCTTTCTATCAAGACTTCAAAGGTTTTGATGGGGGTGATCTTGAGCAAAACAAAGATTGGACCCTTGATTTTTCCCAAAAGGAGCATGACGGCGTGCTGCTCTTGAAGAAGTGGTTCACACTTCATGCTCATATTGCGCCATCGGATAATGAAGTCCACTAAGGGCTCGTTAGCTTCCTTGTGAGATAAGATTAGATCGCTCAGAGTGACTTGGTGATGTGCCCCAGCAAAACGCTTTACGAACGCATCTTCTTGCTTGGAGAACATTCTGAAGGTACCGTTTGGCAGATCGACATACCATTCAAAAGAAAATCCTCCTAAACTAGTAACGAAAAGGCGGAGGAGTAAGGCGTCATTATTTCCGATGTTGCAGCATAATGCCCGGAACTGAGCGATGTGCTGGCAAGGATTCCCAACTCCCTCAAAAAGAGTAAAACACGGAGGCACAAAGCTTGGAGGATACAGTATGTATTCGTACGCCTCGGGGTAAGGCCTGCCTTGACGCACTATGGTCTCTCCCTGTTGTGCTGCTAGGGCGGCCTTTACTTTTGCATCTATTAAAGACTATAGATGCGAGTCAGACTGTGCTTGCTCATTTTGGGCGATATCAAAAGAGGTAACACGAACAGGTCTTGCCGGTTCATGCGGCGCGACGGGAGTCACTAAAAGTTTCTCTACCTGTGTCGGAGGTGAAGCTACGTTGGACCCAGCCCGGTTGGCCTGTAACGCAGCAATCTGTGCAGTGAGAATTGCTATCTGACCCTGTAAAAGGGCGATAGTCTCCTCGGGGATAGGGGTCCCTTGATCAATCACAGTAGCGTTCTGAACCTCTACAGGCTTATGACGGTCAGCCTCCTTAAGGTCGTGAGACGGATCATCGGTAGAGGATCTTTGCCCTCGAGTGGTCACTACAAAAACATGATGTTTTGCCATCTCAAAGTCACGAAGTTCTTCTCCAAGAAGATCATCTTCTTCAAGGAGGTTATCGGGAATGTCAGAAAACCCACTAGACAAGTTTTCCTCAAGATCGAGCTTGGGCCCGCCCTTGGGGATATCTCGAGGTAACTCTAAGCTGCGATCAACTGGAGGAGAGACTTTCCCCGAAACTGAGACATTGCGATCAACTGGATGAGAGACTTGCCCCAAAACTGAGACATTAGCCTCAATAATAGGCGGTGAAGCTACAAGAGGTACAACAGTGGAATTCTTTCGGACCCACCTCCTCTCGGGTGGGCGATAGCCCTTTCTTAAATATGAATGCGAGGAGTATCGGCGGAGGGGTGCCCTGGATCTCGCCTCGCTACCAAAAACAGTAGAAGTAGGATAGTGACTCAAAACAGAAGAACAATAAGAAAACAGACCCTTACCTTTATTATCATTAATAGAATGAGATACAGTAAGAGCCGCGGCCATCGCCGCTATAGAAGTGGTGGTGAAAGGAACAGAACCAGACTCTGGAATAACCTCGCCAAATCCCACATTCAAAGCCTCTCGGGGCACCTGAATGGGCTCGACGGTTTGCACTACGGAGCGTAAGGACCCCGAACTCATAGCGGACCGATGGGCAGACCCCGGTCTCCTGCTACGAGAATGTCGCGGGCGTGGAGCGGTGGAGAGTTGTTCCATGACTCTTTCAGACGTCTCTGAAACCTGAGCCACGAGCTTCTCCCTAGTAACTGGACCCTGTCTTATCATGGAGGTAACTGCTCCAGCGATTTCTTTTGTCAGAAAATTTGTAGCAGCATGATCAAAATGGACCGGAGATTGCAAAGAAGTCATGTCACGAGGCGGGAACGCCTCCTAGCAATTCTGGCGGGAACGTAGTCTACGCAACCAGAAAGGACAGCGAACTGATTCTCACCCAGGGGAATCAAGGGATCTACCTTGGTTGGAACCGACACAGTAGGAAGGACCTATTGTTGGATCTGTAACAACCTGTTTCTGGTCCTCCGGGCCCTCCTACCCAACTTCGGAGCAGAAGCAGCCTCAGAGGG
>JXCR01139693.1:223988-236062 GCA_002079205.1 Phalaenopsis hybrid cultivar | reverse complement strand
AGAAGGAGTCGCCAGCTTGTCGATCGTCGTATACTTCCCCCATTCGAATAAATCTCCCTCCCGAATTATATATGTGATTCAAAAAGAAGAGGAATCGAATAAAAAGGGACATACGACAAAATGACAAACAAGAGAAAACCACAAAACGTGGAGAGCCTACGTGCGGTAAACCTCGCAAGGATAGGTTAAGAGTGTCCGTCCAAGCAAGATCGGGCGAAAGTACCTTAAACCGATATCCGCGAAAGAATACCTACGTAGACTACCCATAACCAGAGATTCAGGTGTAGGTGCCTGTTTTGGGGTCAAGAGGACTCCCAAGGGCACGTATCCAACTTGGTTAATTACATCTTGGGGGGTACCCAAGAATACTCTCGATAAAAGGAGTTTCGCTTACCTGAAAAATGACAACTAGCACAGGGTCATCAAGGGAGGTTATCCCACAGGGGGAATGTCCTGATGCTTCAAAGCTCTCGCTAAATCACGGGGCGAGAAGTGAGTCTCTCGTGGTTCCCATGTGGATTGCATACTCATCAGCATACAGAACCTACGAAATAACTGTGTCATCCCAACGGGAAGTCCCGATACGTCAAAGCACATCCAAACCGTGAGGGCAGAGGACAAATCGTCGTATCCCAAATGGGCGGCAGCTCATCGATCATCGGACCGTTTGGATGATTCCAACGAAGGCAAATGAAAAGACAAGGCTAAACTGAGGTGGTCAAAAAGTTGGCAAGGATAGTCCTAAGTGGTAGAGGTAACTGGATCGGGGTACCACGGACCCGTCATTCACAGCTACTAGGACCCTAAGTCTACCTGGTCGTGAAGGTAGTCGACCCAACACGACCTGGGATCCCCGGTCAGCAATCCTTGAATTGCGTCGTCCACGGGAACTCCAGTAGCCCTAAGGTCAAAGGAACAAAACTCTGTCCTATGACTATCAGCTGGAACTCCAAGAGGTGGGACTTATGCCTGCCAAAGTGGCGAGAAAGCCTCAAGAAAGAAAAGAAAGTGGAGGTTCAGCTACAAAGCTGGAAATGCTACCAACAAAAGGACTTATACCCCGTCTGGGTCAGGGAACCTTCTAACATCCTAAGCGCACTAGACAACCACCTATAAAGGATATGCTGGGCCAGTCGGATTGGAGAAGCACGGGGGCTCCTCCTTGGGACACGCAAATATGAATGCTGTTATCTAGAGCGGTCCTTAAGTATTGTGGAGGCCCTAATAACATATACAGGAAAGTAAATGTTGCAATTTTTTAAATCCTGAACATTTTAATCCTAATTTTTGATTATCTTGAATGTTTTATTTAGGATTTTTTTTTTAGAAAAATTAAGAATTTAAATCCTAATGAGCCTATGTTGCATCGTGAAATCCCAGGTACGCAAAAAGAAACAATATAAAACCCTCCAACATGCAAAGGCATACGAGAAGAGAAAGAGAAAGAAAACACTCCAAAAGAATATAGAAACAGGCTAAATGCCGTTGGACCGGTAACATAGTCCAGTGAAAGCAGTAAAAGCGGTCGGACTCAACATATACATGTCCGGTCCTAATTCTAAACAATAATGTAAAATTCGGACTTAAGGTATGGGACACGAGCTGCTGCTCCTGACCCTCGTCACATGGTTTGACGCGTCATCCTCCTCGAAACCCGTGCTCGTACCTTATTTCCAATACAGAATCTTCTAGGGCTCTATCAAATACATTTAAAAAAAAAATAAAGACTCATCCTACAAAAAAAATGAATGTTAGCGGGCATGCCATGCATCGCAAAATAAAAAGCCGTGCCTTATAATTGGGGGAGCTAAAGAGCATCTGCAAGTAAATGATTAGAAATCATTACATGCTCCCCCAAAATAGCCCTGTGTGAATGTGTATAAGTAGGCACAGCACCTGCAGAAGATCGCCCTAACATACTATCAGATACAAGAAAGCATGCAAGCACACCGAAAAGCAGGAAAGTGACACATGGCTAGCACAAAACAACACATCACACAACAATAGGCAGGGGTGTCGAAAAATACTACCTAGCACCCTAAGCCCTAGCCTAGCACATCATCTAACGAGAAGTGCGTCAACCTAAAATCTGAGTGCGGGGTGAGCGTGGGTATGATATGACTTTGATGGGGTCGTCCATCCGACCCTACCTTAAGGATCCAATAGATCTAGAGGGTGTCATGAAAGGAGGTGGCACCATTTAGATCCATTGGATTCTTAGCACAGTCATACTCATGTCAATCCTGATGACTTAACTCGAATTGCTCGTTGGGATCGACCCGACGAACAATGCTCGTTAAGGCATCGCGACCAACACGGGAGTCGCTCTCATAACGGGACTGGCTCACTATCCATATGAACATGCAAATGCAAATGAACAATCAAATTATGCAAGGAATAAGTGTACCGTGGGGCAGGGACTCGAACAGAGGTGAGCATACCGTAGTGGTAGCAGACCAAGGGATATACCAAAGCGGCAGCAACCCAAAGGTGATGGGCGTGTCGTGGAGGCAGTGGCCCGAAGAAAGGTGTACTGTAGCAGCAGTGAACAAAAGTGATGGGCGTGTCGTGGCGATAGGGGCCCGGAAGATGATGTGCAGCCTAAATTTATGACCAAAATCATGCATACAAACAAATGTGGAGNTATATATATATATATATATATATATATATATATATATATCTCTGTGTGTGTGTGTGTGTGTGTGTATATATATATATATACATATAGATATATATAAGTACGCGTGCAAGATTGTATGATGGTGCGAATAGTTGGCCAACCGGATCAAATGCCTCTGATCGAGCTAAAGTGTCGTACCAACTGGCTCGGGAGAGCCTACTGCAGTGAAGTGAAATGCTCGCCGATTCAGGACGGCCGGTTGGAGCGAAGTGACATGCTCGTGCGATGCAAAATACAAAATTCAAAATGCAAACATTCACATGCAATAGGGAGCCATCCCCGTGCTAACGACCTCAACAGGAAAGCTAGAGTCAACATATATAAAAATGACGATTGCCACCTTTGCTTCGGCGAGACCAGTGGGGAAATTCTCCCCAGATCTCCAACGGGGGAAGTTCTCCGTCTTGTCGTGAAATGAACTAGCGATGACGCTTTTCCAGATATCAAGACACCTCTGCACTTTACAAAATGAGCTAACGACTCGCATTTTCTCAATTCGCAAAGGCTTATTCTTCGATCTTTACAACAAGACCGAAGCAAACAAGGCAAAGGGGANATATATATATATATATATATGTGTGTGTGTGTGTGTATGTATATATATACATATGTGTGTGTGTCTGTATATCTATATATATGTGTGTGTGTGTATGTATATATATATATATATGTGTGTGTGTGTATGTATATATATATATATATATATATGTATGTGTGTGTATGTATATATATATATATACATATATATATATATGTGTGTGTGTGTGTGTGTGTGTGTGTGTGTGTGTGTGTGTGTGTGTCTATATATATACATATAGATATATATAAGTACATGTGCAAGATGGTATGATGGTGCGAATAGTTGGCCAACCGGATCAAAGGCGTCTGATCGAGCTAAAGTGTCGTACCAACTGGCTCGGGAGAGCCTACTGTAGTGAAGTGAAATGCTCGCCGATCCGGGACGGCCGGTTGGAGCAAAGTGACATGCTCGTGCGATGCAAAATGCAAAACTCAAAATGCAAACGTTCACATGCAATAGGGAGCCATCCCCGTGCTAACGACCTCAACAGGAAAGCTAGGGTCAACATATATAAAAATGGCGATTGTCATATTTGCTTCGGCGAGGCCGGTGGGGAAATTCTCCCCGGATCTCCAACGGGGGAAGTTCTCCGCCTTGTCGTGAAATGAACTAGCGATGATGTTTTTCCAGATTTCACGACACCTCTGCACTTTACAAAATGAGCTAACGATTCGCATTTTCTCATTTCGCAAAGGCTTATTATTCGATCTTTACAACAAGACCGAAGCAAACAAAGCAAAGGGGAGCAAAAGAGGCTCCAACCCTTAGGATTTTTGTGCTAAGATTGACGATCAAACAAGATTCACTCGGCTATCGTAGGAGATTTAGCAGCATAAGGAAAATCCTATCCTAAAGGTTGCCTCTAGGAAAACAAGCGCTCCATCACACAGATACGTCGTTACGCCGACACATGCCGACGCACGCACCCCGTGCGGGCGATCGAACCCGCACGCCTAACGCCACTACAACCTAAGGCTAGCTAGGAAATAAAGTGCGGAGGGGAATAGGAGTTATACTGTCGCGCGGTTCGCACGAAGCCCAATGAAGTACGGGAAGCTTTTTGCACGCAATCCAAGACTCCTGCACACCTCCAAACGACGACGAACTCCGCTGCCCAGCAACGTCAGGATGCGCCGGCGAAGTGTTCGGTCGCCGGAAAGATGGGACGACGAGGTGGCAGTGGTGGAACACCGGTGGCACGCAACCGGAATGAGAAAAGCAAGGAGGAATGTGCGAAATCTGGAGCTATGTGCCGTAGTGGGACTAGTTCGTCACAAAATTGGCGCCGGCGAGGAGGAGGAACCAAAGAGGGGACCGGCCGGAACAAAATAAATTTCAAAAAAAAGGACGGCGGTCAGCCACCAATGGAAAACCTCGGCGGCGGAGGAGAACCCCGGCGAGGTGAGCTGCTCCGGCGGCTGAGAAACACGCCGGTGAGGCGGCCGACGGGAGGGCAGAACTTCGACGCGTCTGGACGGCGAGATCTACTGCGGGGAAGTCTTCCCAGCTGATCTGGAGGCCGGTGGCTTCGCTCGCCAGCGAGGGAGGTCGGAGAGGGCGCCGGTGAAGGGGGAGGAGAGCCCGAGCAGGAGCTTCTTTGCGAAGGAGGCTTGGCGGCCCCTTTTTTTTCACACTAGGTTATGGAGGTGGCCCAAGACACCCTTATTTTCCCTTTTTTTTGCTTTTATATCCTTATTAATTAGGATATTAGGGATAATATAATGTTAATATATAATAATATATAATAATAATATAGTATTAATAACGTTAATAATATATATATATATATATATAAAGTTAATAATATAACGTTATATATTATATATTATATTATTATAATTATCGTTTACGTATTCTTCACACGTATACGTCCACGCGTCGGAGTGAATGTCCTTTCTGACTAAAACCGACGTTCCGGACGCATCCGCGAAGTCCTTTTTGCCATTCGGGGTCGTCCGGACTGCCTTTTTCGACTATCAAGCCAAAAATGATAATTTCCATATTTTTTAATTTGTCAGCAAAATTATGACGTAACGAATGCCCGACTTAAATGGGAACGACAATTTGGGCATGCTAACGCGGTCTATTTTGCAGTTCGGGATTGTTTTGAGGCCGCTCAGATCACCTTTCCAGCGATCGGGCTAAAAAACAATAATTCGTGTATTTTAGACTCGTCCGCCAAGTTGTAGCTAACTGAACGTCCTTTCTAAGTAAAATCGACGTCCCGGATGTGATCGCGCTGTCCGCTTCGTCGTCCGGGGTCATCTGGATGACCTCGCTAATGATCGGGTCAATCGCGCGTGACGCGACATATAATATTTGTTGACCCGGACGGAGTTGTCTGACGTACCAAATGTTGACCGGGCTTCGCCTAAGTGAAAACCAAAGCCTAGAAAAATGACCCTGGACACGTGCCCCTCAACACGCACCAAAAGGTCCCGGGTGAGTGCCTCGAGCCATCGGATGCTGCGGGCGAACCGTAGATCATCTTAAGCCGTGCTAGTGGACACTCTACACTCGTGACATCAAAAATTGATGCCAACAGGCAGCTTTCCAGTATGCAAATATTCTATTAATGGCTTGCGCCAATATTCCTTGATGTCTACAACTGTATTTATTGTGTCTTCTTTTCCAAGCTTGTGTAGAGTTTTGAAGTCGATCCGAGACAAGACTTGTCTTCCTTATACTGTGACTTTGATGGAATTCTCTGGGGGACACGTCGTTTCCTTAGCAAGTTTTGCTAGAGCGTTGGCATGGGCATTATCTCCCCTAGGAATCCGGTAGAAAGTCACATTGGGGATCTGCTCCAGGAGTTTCATCACGTACCGATGGTATTCTGCTAATCTTGGTTTCAAAATTCTATTTTGTCTGGTGACTTGCTGAATGACGAGTTGGGAGTCGTCGTTGATGGCAATGTTTGCTATATCCATTGAGATTGCCATTTCCAATACGGTGATTAAAGCTTCGTATTTTGCTTCATTGTTAGTGCACGGCTCTGTCAGGTGGTATGAGAATCTCAACATACCCTCATCTCGTGTGATAAAGATCAAACTGATCCCTTCTTTGCCTAGTATAACTGTGCCTGATCCTCTGTCTTTTCTGGCTGACGAAGCGCCATCGAAGTACATCTCCCAGTGTTGCACATTGGAGAATTCCATTTACAATATTTGCTCGTCTGGTAACTTGCCATTGAGAGAGGACCCAGCTAGCAGCAGGTGTGCAGCGAGAGAGTCTGCTAGTATCTGTCCCTTTATAGCACCGGGGGGGGGGGAACAAAAGTTATATCAAATTGCAATATCATTGACCATCTTGCTAAACGTCTAGAGAGTGTTGGTCAAGTCATCAGATTTTGCAATGGATTAACTTTCAAGATTAGGGTGATCTTATGAGAAAGCATGTAATTTCTAAGCTTTTAAGCGGCAAAAATTAACGCTAGACAATGCTTTTCAATAGGTGGATACCTTATCTCCGTCGGTATTAGGCAACGACTCAAGTAATAGAGCGCATTTTCTTTACCCTCATCATTGACTTGGGCTAAGAGGGCTCCTAGAGAGTCATCTAAAGCCATGGTATAAAGTATCAACGGTTTCCCAAGGATAGGGGCTGCTAAGACAAGAGGTGTCATTAAATATTGTTTAACGTCCTCAAAGGCCCGCTGGCATTTCTTTTCCCAAATAAATTTGTCGTCCTTTTTAATTAATACCAAGAATGGATAACATATATCTGAGAGATTAGAAATAAAGCGTCTCAGATATGCCAACTTCCCCTGAAAGGAATGTAGTTGCTTTAAAGTTTTAGGAGGAGGCATTTCCACGATAGCTTTAATCTTATCCGGGTCGATCTCGATTCCCTGATGATGAACAACGGATTCCAAAACTTTCCCGGAGGTATTACCAAAGGCGCACTTTAAGGGATTCATTTTAAGATTGTATTGTCGTAACCGTTCAAACACGATCCTCAAATCGTACAAATGGTCTATTTTCCCTTTACTTTTGATGACCAAATCATCCACGTAGCATTCTACTTGATTATGAATGAAGTCATCAAAAATCTTCATCATTGCACGCTGATATGTTTCTCCGGCGTTCTTTAGGTCGAACGACATCATTGTGTATCAGAAAATTCTAATTGGTGTTCTGAAGGCTGTAAGTGTCGCATCCTCGGGAGCCATCTTGATTTGGTTGAATCCCCACGATCCGTCCATGAAGGAGAAAATTTCATGTATTAAAGCGATATCCACCATCCTCTCTGGTATAGGTAGCGAAAACTCCTCATTTGGACATGCCTTGTTCAAATCTCTGAAATCGACACAAATGCAGATCTGTCCATTTTTCTTTTTAACAGGTACGATGTTAGCTAACCACGTGGGGGTATTGTTCTTCTTTCACAAAGTTGGCGTCTATTAATTTCTTCACCTTGGTGATGACTTGTTGTTATATTTCGAGGCGCATTCTCTTAGGAGCTTGTTTTACTAGGGTTACATTCTTGTCCACCCCAAGTTTATGGACTGCAGCCTCTGCTGACAGTCCTGGCATTTTGCTGTAGCTCAACGCGAAGTAATCTTTGAATTTTGTTAATAGTTTGATCAATTCTGCAGATTCTTCGTCATTAAGTAGAGAACTTATAAAAGTAGGTTGGGGTTGTTCTTCAGTCCCAAGATTAATCTCTTTCAATTCATCAACAGTGGTTTTAATTTCCTCCTCAAATTCTGGGGGAACATCTTCTATTGGTCGATCAGTAGAGTCATCCTCTCTATATCGAGAAAATACTCTTTTGACTTACCAGTAACAACCATGCAAAATTCAGAATCATCGACTGGTCCGACTGTACCAAATCCGAGACTCTCTTTTGAATTTCGAGTTTGACTTTTAACATTCCATAATTTTTTAAAAAGTTGAAATTTATCTTTTGGCATTTGTCTTGGAAAATGTTCCTGTTGAATTAACTTTTCAACACAATGCGAGATGTAACCAAAAGGCAATTCCATTATATCATTAGAATAAACATCCAAATTTACATGTTTTTTAAGCTCAGTAAGGGTAGAAGCATAGTAAAATTTGATCGGCTTTGAACCAACACTACAAACTTGCTTGACCTCTAAACTCTCGACCTTTTGAGGGAGAATCGGTGTANGAAAGTCCAATGGCTAGACCTAGGCTACTAAAGAAGTTTTCTAGACCTCAACCAAAAGTGATGTCAACAGTTACATTCTTGTCCACCCCAAGTTTATGGACTGCAGCCTCTGCTTACAGTCCTGGCATTTTATTGTAGCTCCATGCGAAGCAATCTTAATTCTGTTAATAGTTTGATCAATTCTGCAGATTCTTCGTCATTAAGTAGAGAACTTATAAATGTAGGTTGGGGCTGTTCTTCAGTCCCGAGATTAATCTCTTTCAATTCAACAACAGTGGTTTTAATTTCCTCCTCAAATTCTGGGGGAACATATTCTATTGGTTGATCAGTAGAGTCATCCTCTATATCGAGGCAATCCTCTTCTAATTCACCAGTAACAACCACGCAAAATTCAGAATCATCGACTGGTCCGACTGTACCAAATCCGAGACCCTCTTTTGAATTTCGAGTTCGACTTTTAGCATTCCATAATTTTTTAAAAAGTTGAAATTTATCTTTTGGCATTTTTCTTGGAAAATGTTCCTGTTGAATTAACTTTTGAACACAAGGTGAGATGTAACCAAAAGGCAATTCCATTAATTCATTAGAATAAACATCCAAATTTACATGTTTTTCAAGCTCAGTAAGGGTAGAAGCATAGGTAAAATTTGATCGGCTTTGAACCAACACTACGAACTTCCTTGACCTCTAAACTCTCGACCTTTTGAGGGAGATTCGGTGTAAGGGTCATAACATTCACATAGTAGTTTATCCGATCATACATTGTTTCATATTCATTCTTTTCTGCATCTTCTAGGGATATCTAGTACTGAGATTTTTTCTGTCTTGTCATCATTATTTTGTCTTCACAACTGTCTTCATCACCAATGTTGATAGTTGGCCTAGTCTGTTCAATAATTAAATTGATCCTTCCTCGTCCACGTCCCCGACCTCGACCTCGACTGCGCGNTTCTTTTCTGCATCTTCTAGGGATATCTAGTACTGAGATTTTTTCTGTCTTGTCATCATTATTTTGTCTTCAGAACGGTCTTCATCACCAATGTTGATAGTTGGCCTAGTCTGTTAAATAATTAAATTGATCCTTCCTCGTCCACGTCCCCGACCTCGACCTCGGGTGCGCAAACTAAAAGGCTTTTCACTATCTCTTTGTAAAGGAGTGGTGGAAGATTGTTGAAGAGGAGTTGAATGGCCCCCTTTTTGTGACTCTTCTGAATCTTCATCTTTGTTTGTCAGAATCTCGCACGAGAAGACAATTTTCTTTGGAGGCGCGTAGTAGGCAACATCTTCATAGATACCAACTTTATGCACTAAAAATGGTTGTAGATCTCCCTTGATGCAATTATCTTGACCATCTTTGCGGTATTTGATGCACTGGTGTAGAGAAAATGGAGCCATATTGTGCTTATGAATCCATGGTCGACCCAGTAGAGCGTTAAAAGAGGTCTCAGCGTTGATGATATGAATTTAGCGGTTGTCATGAGTTCTCCAACCTTGATAAGTAATGTGATTGATTCGAATGCTCTTTCTCCCCTTTGGTTGAATCCTCTTAACATCATCTTATCGGCCGTAAGCTCTTGAGCTTCAATATCCAAATAGGCCAATGTTCGTAGGCTTATCAAGTTAAGAGATGCTGCAGAATCCACTAAAACTCTGGATAACGCAAATCTGCCGATGTTAGCGAAGATGTAGAGTAGACGGTTGTGGTCGGCAGTACCGAGCAGCAAGTCTTCATCTGCAAAGGTTACCCCTGACTGTTATTTCAATGAGCAAACTTCATCTGAGGATGTACTGGCCAACTTAGCTAAGCAAATTTATGGGTCAAGCAAAGCTGTAACCACAGACTCTCTCATCTCCTTTGACAGGATCAGAGCGTCGTAGATGCTTAATCAGGTAGGAAACTTCCTAAGATGAGCTAGCACGTTGTAGTCTACTTTGTATGATCCTCCAATTTTATCTTGATTATGTGGTTCTTCCACTGGTGGAGGTGTGGGTATCTCTTCTCAAGTTTANTGTTTGTCAGAATCTCGCACGAGAAGACAATTTTCTTTGGAGGCGCGTAGTAGGCAACATCTTCATAGATACAAACTTTATGCACTAAAAATGGTTGTAAATCTCCCTTGATGCAATTCTCTTGACCATCTTTGCGGTATTTGATACACTGGTGTAGAGATGATGGAACCATATTGTGCTTATGAATCCATGGTCAACCCAGTAGAGCGTTAAAGAGGTCTCAGCGTTGATGATATGAATTTAGCGGTTGTCATGAGTTCTCCAACCTTGATAAGTAATGTGATTGATTCGAGTGCTCTTTCTCCCCCTCTTAACATCATCTTATCGGCCGTAAGCTCTTGAGCTTCAATATCCAAATAGGCCAATGTCCATAGGCTTATCAAGTTAAGAGATGCTGCAGAATCCACTAAAACTATGGATAACACAAATCTGTCGATTTTAGCGGAGATGTAGAGTAGATGGTTGTGGTCGGCAGTACCAAGCAGCAAGTCTTCATCTGCAAAGGTTACCCCTGACTGTTCTTCAATGAGCAAACTTCATTTGAGAATGTACTGGCCAACATAGCTAAGCAAATTTATGGGTCAAGCAAAGCTGTAACCACAGACTCTCTCATCTCCTTTGATAGGATCAGAGCGTCGTAGATGCTTAATCGAGTAGGTAACTTCCTAAGATGCGCTAGCACGTTGTAGTCTACTTTCATTCTCTCATCTCCTTTGACAGGATCAGAGCGTCGTAGATGCTTAGTCAGGCAGGCAACTTTTTAAGATGAGCTAGCACGTTGTAGTCTACTTTGTAGATCCTCCGATTTTATCTTGATTATGTGGTTCTTCCACTGGTGGAGGTGGGGGTATCTCTTCTCAAGTTTATATCTGTTTTCCTTTGTCTGTTGGAGCTGTTCTTGGTGGTAACACTTTTCTGCTCCTTAAGTTAACTTCTATGATTTCTTCTTCTTGAGATATCATTGCTAAATCTTCTGGTGTCTTTCCCTCTCCGTCAGAAAGGTCTAAGTTGATGTCAAGCGGTGTACCATGATGCTTGAGAATTGGCTCCTCGTTATTGGTGCTGTCATAAGCGATATTATTGATGTATTCTTTGGACTTGACAATGAGTTCATCAGACTCGAGTACGATTTGAGGATCGCTTTGGGGATCGAGATTGAAGTTATAACGGTCATAATCAGTTACGTTATCACCAGAAATAGTTAAAACGTAGCTGAAATCACAGTCATTATATTCATAAGACCCCTGATGGATAAAAATATATTCATACAAAGTCAATGGTTTGAGGATTTTGTTTCCCGAATCCAAGACAACCAATCTAGTAGAGGCAGCCCCTATCCTACCCCCCCCCTGGTGCTACCAATTTTTGAAGTGACGCTTTTCTTCTTTTTGTTCTTTATATTTGACGATGACGGATCTTCTAGTGAAATCTTCATCCCGGGCTTGGTATGTTGCGGACTCTCAATAAAGGCTTGTTTTGATGTNTTGCAAGTTCAACATTGCTTGGATATGCTGGGTAGTGTGTTTCATCATTTAACCGATTGTGAATGATCGGCTTCCATACTAGTGGTGGTATTGCTTCCACCGGATTATATNCCTCTTTTTCTTGCTCTTGAACAGTATTCATCAGTGGATTCTCATATTCTATATTAATATCATCAAATTTCAC
>JXCR01139693.1:198079-215568 GCA_002079205.1 Phalaenopsis hybrid cultivar | reverse complement strand
GGTGTTCATCTGATCCTGTCAGAAATCCTGATTCTTCTTCTGTAGTAGGCAGGTTGGCATAAGTCTCTCTCAACTCTGGATCGTAGATATGTCCCTCAGGAATGGGGGTAAGAAAACCGCTTACATTTATTTGGCGCTTGCACAATTATCGCAGAATGGCTCTTTGTTTCTTCCGGCTCGCATTTCTGCATTGTGTCCTGCGGAGTGGAGTATTTGGAAGTTGTTCACTGTGGGCAGCTATTAAGCCCCTCGTCGGAGTAGCTATCATGGAGGGCAGCCAATTCGGCCCCTCCATCGGATCTTGTTCTGCCATCACGTTTTTACCCTTACGTGACGCGTCATCTTGAGTGGTCACCCTCAACAGTGAGAGTAGTCCCATCTTTTCTTTTTTGCTGACTATGCCCATTAGCGGATCGTTGTAGTCCATATCAATCTAGTTGAAATCCATGTCGAAATCTACGACACCTCCTTGTGGCGCCATCTCTTCGTTCAGTGCAAGGTTCCAGCCGTCCTGGAAGACAAAGATCAACCTCTGTCCTGACATTTTTCTGCAGACGACAGAAAGAAATGTCAGTGGGCTGAAGTTTGGCATGAACAAGAACGAAACAGAGTACTCATTAAAGTAAATTTCAGTTTGTTTTGGTGAAAAAGATTACTCATTTTATGTGTGAGTTTGTTTTAATTTAATGGAATATTTAAATCCAAAAGTAGAAAGGAGAACTTGTGAGGTTCAAAAATTTTCTCAAAATTTTCATTAAATATGAGATTAATTACAAAATTTAGATCCGGTCATAGACATATGGCCATACGTTTCAAAATTTCAAAGCAAGCAAAGGCAAGCAGAGGTAAGCGACATTAAGCAGCATCAAGTTGTGTAATAGGTCTTCAAGTATTGTCCATTTATCGGTAACATGGGTCTTTCACCCCGGAAGTCCACTAACTGGTAGCCTCCTCCTGTATAAGTNGAATGTAATGAATCAGAAATGTAGGACTGATTCAGAAATGAGAATTGAAATGTAGGTCAATTCTCAAAACAAGGTGTCAGAATGTAAGGTCCCACCTCAAATGTAAAGAATCAGAGATTTAGGACTGATTCAGAAATGAGAACTGAAATGTAAGTCAATTCTCAGAAGAAGGTGTCGGAATGTAAGGTCCGACCTCAAATGTAAAGAATCAGAAACTTAGGACTGATTCAGAAATGAGAATTGAAATATAGGTCATTTCTCAAAAGAAGGTGTCGGAATGTAGGGTCCAACCTCAAATGTAAAGAATCAGAAACTTAGGACTGATTCAGAAATGAGAATTGAAATGTAGGTCAATTCTCAAAAGAAGGTGTCGGAATGTAGGGTCCGACCTCAAATGTAAAGAATGAAAAACTTAGGACTGATTCAGAAATGAGAATTGAAATGTAGGTCAATTCTCAAAAGAAGGTGTTGGAATGTAAGGTCTGACCTCAAATGTAAAGAATCAGTACCTTAGGACTGATTCAGAAATGAGAATTAAAATGTTGGTCAATTCTCAAAAGAAGGTGTCAGAATGTAGGGTCCGACCTCGAATGTAAAGAATCAGAAACTTAGGACTGATTCAGAAGTGAGAATTGAAATGTAGGTCAATTCTCAAAAGAAGGTGTCGGAATGTAGTTTCCGACCTCAAATGTAAAGAATCAGAAACTTAGGACTGATTCGGAAATGAAAATTGAAATGTAGGTCAATTCTCAAAAGAAGGTGTCAGAATGTAGGTTATGACCTCAAATGTAAAGAATCAAAAACTTAGGACTGATTCGGAAATGAAAATTGAAATGTAAGTATCAATTCAAAGATGTGAGGATCAGGATTTAGGTACTGATTTGAAAATGTGATTTGGAACTTACAAAGAGCTTGTGATGTTGAATTTGTGGTAGTGTGTCATGTGGAAATGTTGATTTTGAAGAAGATTTGTAGAGCTTCATGGAGTTTTGTGCAGAATGTTAAATTCTGCGAGGAGGTGTGGAGAGTCAGTGTAGATAACGATGGTTGTGCTGCGCGCACAAAGGGTAGGAAATTCCGAAAACGGAAGTATCCACTCAAAAAGTTTGTTTTATTTTGTTGTTGTTTTTATTACGTTTGATTTTTTCAAAATATGTTTTTAAAGTTTTAGTTTGAATTGGTTGATTTTCAAAAAAAATTTGTTTTGTTATTTATTTATTATAATTATCTTTTATTTGTGTTCTATTTATTGTCAAAAAATTGTCGTTTCGTTCTTTGTTCATTAGAACTCCGCGGCTTTCATCCATTGGACAAAAAATCAATTGACAAAATGGCACAAGTTGAGAGAAATTTCCATTAATCTGCTTCAATAAGGATGCTACAGATCAAACATAGGCTGATGCCTCAAAGAGAGTACATCTTGTAATACATGCTGAAAGTCATTGAGAGCCTTCTCAAGAGATGATTACATCATAGACTGATTACATCAGATACATGTCATGCTTGTTAAAAGAAAGCAAGTGAATCTTCTATGGTTAGTATACCGAGCTCTTGATCAAGCAGACCTTCTGAGTCATGCTCCAGGATAAGAATTCCTTTTACATGTACTCAGAGGTACAACCCTCTCATAGCTTGTAAGGAAAAAGTTCCTCCAACTCCGGGTCTTCTTGGAATCTTTATGGTATCTTACTGTCATCCATTTTGTGGAAGGTCACGGACACCCTACGGTGTCGTACTCCTGGTATGCAGTGTTTAGCCACGTCTGCACCGTTGCCCTTGAGAACAAGCACTGAAGCAACTGGGAGATGAATTTCCATAGCTCCTCTGAATTCATCAGGATCGATTACATCGATTTATTTTCCAAACAAAATATTGCTCTTACTCATGAATGAGACCATGCAGAAAGGCCTCACAAAGTCATGATAGTCAATGTGCGGAAATGCAGTCACCTTCTTCGTAAATGTTGATGATGCATTGGTGCAGAAAGGCCTCACAAAGTCATGATGGTCGATGTGTGGGGGAATGCAGTCACCTTCTTCATAAATGTTGATGATACAACTGTTGGGAATGCAAGTGGCGGGTGGGATATTCCACTTAACCATTCTCTTTATCATCCACTTTATCATCGGTGGTAACGGATCCACCTGGTCGTATCTGAGAATCCTAGGCGGATTCTCCTGTCTATCAATTGTAAAATTGTAGCAACATCCGCGCTGGATGGTGATTCTTCCTTTTCCCCGCATCCACTTCTTCGGCTCGGAGTACGTTCTTTCCATGAGAAGGCCTGCTCGGCCTCTATCTCTCAAATTGAAGATGCAATCCAGGATGCTTCTTTCATCAGTTTCAGAGAAAACCCCGGTATATAATTCCAGGCCTTCCAATATGTTGATAAACTTTCCTTGAACCTCTTCATAGAATTCAAATTCTCTTTTGTTTACCTTGCTTATTTTGTAATATTCCACCATACCGGGAGCTGGCAGCTGCCTAGGACGTTCCTTCCTCCGGACCTCAGCGGGAATCCAAACCGGTGCTGGCCAATCCGGGATATGAGATTCCGCCTCAAGCGGGATGTATGATCCTTGGCTCCATGATGCGCACTGGTCCGTCCCTAGTGGGACATACGATTCATTTGCCACAAAATCTGGAGTCTGAGACTCGTTGGTGCTTGCAGTGTGTTCTTCTAAGGTACTGAAACGCTGTAGATGTAGGAAATTGCAATCCGGGCACTCTACAAATGCGCCTGTCACTGATGTCCTGAGTGGTGTCTCGATGTTGCATGTTGAGCAACCTCTGCACAAGATATCTGGGACCTGGTGTTCATCTGATCCTGTCAGAAATCCTGATTCTTCTTCTGTAGTAGGCAGGTTGGCATAAGTCTCTCTCAACTCTGGATCGTAGATATGTCCCTCAGGAATGGGGGTAAGAAAACCGCTTACATTTATTTGGCGCTTGCACAATTATCGCAGAATGGCTCTTTGTTTCTTCCGGCTCGCATTTCTGCATTGTGTCCTGCGGAGTGGAGTATTTGGAAGTTGTTCACTGTGGGCAGCTATTAAGCCCCTCGTCGGAGTAGCTATCATGGAGGGCAGCCAATTCGGCCCCTCCATCGGATCTTGTTCTGCCATCACGTTTTTACCCTTACGTGACGCGTCATCTTGAGTGGTCACCCTCAACAGTGAGAGTAGTCCCATCTTTTCTTTTTTGCTGACTATGCCCATTAGCGGATCGTTGTAGTCCATATCAATCTAGTTGAAATCCATGTCGAAATCTACNTCCTGCGGAGTGGAGTATTTGGAAGTTGTTCACTGTGGGCAGCTATTAAGCCCCTCGTCGGAGTAGCTATCATGGAGGGCAGCCAATTCGGCCCCTCCATCGGATCTTGTTCTGCCATCACGTTTTTACCCTTACGTGACGCGTCATCTTGAGTGGTCACCCTCAACAGTGAGAGTAGTCCCATCTTTTCTTTTTTGCTGACTATGCCCATTAGCGGATCGTTGTAGTCCATATCAATCTAGTTGAAATCCATGTCGAAATCTACGACACCTCCTTGTGGCGCCATCTCTTCGTTCAGTGCAAGGTTCCAGCCGTCCTGGAAGACAAAGATCAACCTCTGTCCTGACATTTTTCTGCAGACGACAGAAAGAAATGTCAGTGGGCTGAAGTTTGGCATGAACAAGAACGAAACAGAGTACTCATTAAAGTAAATTTCAGTTTGTTTTGGTGAAAAAGATTACTCATTTTATGTGTGAGTTTGTTTTAATTTAATGGAATATTTAAATCCAAAAGTAGAAAGGAGAACTTGTGAGGTTCAAAAATTTTCTCAAAATTTTCATTAAATATGAGATTAATTACAAAATTTAGATCCGGTCATAGACATATGGCCATACAGATAACCCTAAAACAATCAAGGTTTCAAAATTTCAAAGCAAGCAAAGGCAAGCAGAGGTAAGCGACATTAAGCAGCATCAAGTTGTGTAATAGGTCTTCAAGTATTGTCCATTTATCGGTAACATGGGTCTTTCACCCCGGAAGTCCACTAACTGGTAGCCTCCTCCTGTATAAGTCTTCTCAACGACAAATGGTCCCTCCCAAGTTGGCTCAAATTTGCCACCTATTTTGCGGTGAGCAAGAATAGGTCTTTTGAGCACGAGTATGAGGTCACCAATTTTGAATGTCCTTGGGTGGACCAATTTGTCATGGGCTTGTACCATCTTTGCCTGGTAGAGCTCCAAATGTTGTTGTGCTTCCAATCATTTTCCCTTGAGGCTCTCTAGTTCTTCAAGCCCGAGTTTTGCACTCTCTTCTATTGTAAGTTGGTTGGTGACGGCGATTATGAGGGATGGTGTCTGGATCTCTAGTGGTAACACGGCCTCGGTCTCGTACTCGAGCATATAAGGTGTACACTGAGTGGGAGTCCTGAAAGTCGTCCGATAGGCCCACAAGGCTTCTAACAGCTTGTTATGCCAATCCCTTTTATTTTCATCCAGTGTTTTTTTCAAAATATGTACCAGTATCTTATTGAAAGCTTCAGCCAGACCATTTGCTCTAGGATAGTAATTTGTAGAGTATCTCCAATCTATCTCATGTCTTCTAATGAAATTGTTGATCTTTGTGCTTCTGAAAGCTGTCCCATTGTCAAATATTATTCTTTGAGGTACTCCGAAATGGTATACAATTTGGCTCTTAAAAAATTGAAGGACGTGTTGTGTCGTAATCTCACGTAACGGTACTGCCTCTGCCCATTTAGAGAAATAATCTGTAGCGGCAAGTATGAATCTGTGTCCTTTAGAGGATGGAGGGTCTATCGGACCTATTATGTCTATGCCCCAACACTCGAATGGCCATGTGGCAACAGTTGGGTGCAGCACATACAGATGCTTGTGTAAGACCACCCCTTGCACCTGGCATTGGTGACATCTTGTGGTTGTTTCCATGCAATCGAACATCATTGCTGGCCAATAATATCCGAGTCTTTTAATCTTCATTTTCATTTTTGGTCCCGACTGGTGAGCGCCACACAATACGGCATGTACTTCTTTGACAATATTCTATGCTTCGGCTCTGCTCAAACACCGTAGCCACATTTGGTCGAACGATCTTCTGTAGAGAACATTTCTCACCAGGGTGTAAGACATGGCCCTTCTTGTGATGTGGTGCGCCTCAGACTTGTATTCTGGCAGCTTTCCAGTATGCAAATATTCTATTAATGGCTTGCGCCAATCTTTGCTGATGTCTGCAACTGTATTGTGGTTTCTTCTTTTCCAAGTTTGTCAAGGGTTTTTAAGTTACTTCGAGACAAGACTCGTCTTCCTTGCGCCGCGACTTCGATGGAATCCTCCGGGGGACACGCCATTTCCTTAGCGAGTTTTTCTAAAGCGTCGGCATGAGCATTATCTCCCCGAGGAATCCGGTAGAAAGTCACCTCAGGAATTTGCTCTAGGATTTTCATCGCGTACAGATGGTATTCTGATAATCTTGGTTTTAGAATTCTGTATTGTCCGGCGACTTGTTGGATGACAAGTTGAGAGTCACCATAAATGGCAACGTTTGTTATATCCATCAAAATTACTAATTCTAATCCGGTGATTAAGGCTTCAAAATCTCCTTCATTGTTGGTACATGGCTCCGTCATGTGGTACGAAAACCTCAACATACCCTTATCCGGTGTGATAAAGATCAAACTGATCCCTGCCTTGTCTGGTATAATTGTGCCTCATCCCTTATTTTTCTTGGCTGATGAAGCACCGTCGAAGTACATTTCCCAACGCTACGCACTAGAAAATTCCATTTGTAGTATCTTCTCATCTAGTAACTCGTCATTGAGAGAGGACCCTGCTGACAGTGGGTGTGCAACGAGAAAGTCTGCTAAAATCTGTCCCTTGATAGCACGTAGGGGCACAAAAGTTATGTCGGGTGTGCAGCAAGAAAATCTGCTAAAATCTGTCCCTTGATAGCACGGAGGGGTACAAAAGTAATATCAAGTTGCAATAAGATCATTGACCATCTCGCTAAACGTCCGGAGAGTGTTGGTCGGGTCATCAAATATTGCAATGAATTAACTTTCGAAATTAGGGTGACCTTATGAGAAAACATGTAATGTCTGAGCTTTTGAGCGGTGAAAATTAATGCCAGACAATGCTTCTCAATAGGTGGATACCTTACCTCCATCGATATTAGACGAAGACTCAAGTAATAGAGTGCATTTTATTTTCCCTCTTCATTGATTTGGGCTAAGAGGGCTCCAAGAGAGTCATCTAAGCCGCGGTATAAAGTATCAACGATTTCCCTGGGATAGGGGCTGCCAAAACAGGAGGTGTTATTAAATATTGTTTAACGACCTCAAAGGCCCGCTGGCATTTTTCTTCTCAAATAAATTTGGTCCTTTTTAATTAATACCGAGAAAGGCTGACACCTACCTGAGAGATTGGAAATAAAGCGTCTCAGATATGCCAACTTCTCTTGGATGAACGTAACTGCTTCAAGGTTTTAGGGGGAGGCATTTTCAAGATAGCTTTAATCTTATCCGGGTTGATCTCGATTCCCCGATGACAGACAACAAATCCTAGAAATTTCCCGGAGGTGACACCGAAGACACACTTTAAGGGATTCATTTTAAGGTCATATTGTCGTAACCATTCAAATGCAATCCTCAAATTGTACAAATGATCTATTTTTCATTTACTTTTGATGATCAGATCATCCACGTAACATTCTACTTGATTGTGAATGAGGTCGTCAAAAATCTTCGTCATTGCACGTTGATATGTTGCTCCGGCGTTCCTTAGGCCGAATGACATCACTGTGTAGCAGAAAATTCCAATCGGTGTTCTGAAAGCTGTGAGTGCTGCAACCTCGGGAGCTATCTTGATTTGGTTATACCCCGACGATCCGTCCATGAAAGAGAAACCATGTGTTGAAGCGATGTCCACCATCATTTCCGGTATAGGTAGTGGGAACTCATCTTTTGGACATGTGTTGAAGCGATATCCACCATCATTTCTGGTATAGGTAGTGGAAACTCGTCTTTTGGACATGACTTGTTTAAGTCGACACAAATGCGGATCTGTCCATTTTTCTTTTTAACAGGTACAACATTGGCTAACCATGTGGGGTACTGCTTTTCCTTAATGAAGTTGGCGTCCATCAATTTCCTTACCTCGGCGATGACTTGTTGTTCTATTTTGAGGCTAATTCTCCTGGGAGCTTGTTCTACTGGGGTTACATTCTTGTCCACCCCAAGTTTATGGACTCCAACCTTTGCTGACAGTCCTGACGTTTTGTCGTAGCTCCACGCCAAGCAATCTTTGAATTTTGCTAGTAGNGTATCGAACTGATTCGATGAGGAAATTGAAATTATTGGATCAATTTTTTGAAAAGTTATGAATAAGAAGTATCAAACTGATTCAATGTGAAAATTGAAATTATCAGATTAATTTTGAAAAGTTATGAATCAGAAGTATCGAACTGATTTAATGTGAAAATTGAAATTATCAAAAAATTGAAATTATTGGATCAATTTTTGAAAAGTTATGAATCAGAAGTATCGAACTGATTCGATTTCAATTTTGAAAAGTTATGAATCAGAAGTATCGAACTGATTCGATGTAAAGTATTGGATCAATGTTATGAATCAGAAGTATCGAACTGATTCGATGAGAAAATTAAAATTATTGGATCAATTTTTTAAAAGATATGAATCAGAAGTATCGAACTGATTCGATAAAAAAAATTAAAAATTATTGGATCAATTTTTTTTTTAAAGTTATGAATCAGAAGTATCAAACTGATTCGATGAGAAAATTGAAATTATTGGATCAATTTTTGAAAAGTTATGAATCAGAAGTATCGAACTGATTCGATGAGGAAATTGAAATTATTGGATCAATTTTTTGAAAAGTTATGAATCAGAAGTATCAAACTAATTCGATGAGAAAATTGAAATTATTGGATCAATTTTTGAAAAGTTAAGAATCAGACGTATCGAACTGATTCGATGAGGAAATTGAAATTATTGGATCAATTTTTTGAAAAGTTATGAATCAGAAGTATCAAACTAATTCGATGAGAAAATTAAAATTATTGGATCAATTTTTGAAAAGTTATGAATAAGAAGTATCGAACTGATTCGATGAGAAAATTAAAATTATTGGATCAATTTTTGAAAAGTTATGAATCAGAAGTACCGAACTGATTCGATAAAAAAAATTAAAATTATTGGATCAATTTTTTTTTAAAAGTGATGAATCAGAAGTATCAAACTGATTTGATAAAGAAAATTGAAATTATTGGATAAATTTTTAAAAAGTAGTAAATCAGAGTTATCAGACCGATTTAAAATATCATGTGTTTCAGAAAGCATAATGTGTAGAAATTTATGTTATTTTGAAAATAATTTGCAAGATTTATTGGCAAGTATCATATAAAGTTTGTGACTCCATCGGGATATCATAAAAAAATTTGTGTAGAATGTGCAATTTTGTGGGGATATAGACCGAACGGGGTCATACTGCACAAACAAGGAATCTCAAAATTGAGAAAACTTATTTGGCAAATTTAATTTATTTTATTTTGTTCTGTTCATTGTTACGAATCAATGCATAGTTCAACACAGTCATTTTTACAATATATCATGTATATATCTCAAAGATGGAAAGTATATCATTCTATATGCATAACTAGTACACTTATGAGTACATAATATAAAGTACAAAACAAGCTGTCTTCATATCGTTGTCCGCATATTTATACATCTGCATGCCTGCGAATAGAAGATCTTTTCGTAAACTATGTTATGAGTTACTAAACAAGCTGACCTTCTAAGTTGTTGTTCTTGGATGACATAGTGGTGCAACGAGTTTATAACTCATATGGTTGCAACTCTTCAAGTTCCAGATCTGGCTGAAATCCGTATGGAGTTTTGTCATCAATCATCCTTCTGAAAGTTATCGTCACTCGACGGTGTCGGACTCCCGGAATGCATTGTTTCGCCATATCGGCTCTGTTTCCTTTCAGAATTAGAACAGACCCTCTTGGTAAAGAAATTTTGACAAATCCCCGGAATTCACCTGGACCAATTATCTCTATATCTGTACCAAACAGTATACTGCTCTCCGATATGAGAGAGACCGTATATATTGGACGAACAAAATTGTGATGGTCAATATACTGAGGGATGCAATCCCCTCCTTCATAGATATTAATTATGCAACTATTGGGGATGCAATCTGCTGGAATTATGCCCCATTGGACCATCCGTATGATCATCCATTTTATCATGGGTGGCATTGGCTCCATCTGTTCATGTTGTAATTTTCCTGGAAGATTTCCTTGTCGATCTATCTTATAATTGTAACAGCAGCCGCATTGTATCGTAATGCGACCCTTGCCTCTCATCCATTTTTTAGGTTCATAATACGTTTTTCCGGATAGCAGCCCTGCTTTGCCTCTGATTCAGAGGTCGAACACGCAATCGAGTACTTCTTGTTGCTCTGTAATAGAAAAGTCCTCTGTATATAATTTTAATCCTTCCAGAATATTAACATAGTCTCCATCGACTATTTCAAAATGTTTGAAAACATTGCATTTAACTTTATGTATTTTTGCAAGCTAGACTTTGTTTGGATATGCTGGATAACGTGCTTCATCATTTAACCGATTATTAATAATTGGTTTCCATGTTAATGTTGGTATTATTTCCATCGGATTATACGCCTCAATTTGAGTTGGCCCATGAAAAATTTCCCATGGATGATGTTGAACTGTGTTTTTATCATCGATCGGCAAATCATCATATCTTATCAATTCATTGGCTGATGAGTAATCATCATAATTACCATATTGTCCCAGATGTAAGACATTGCAACCTAACATTCTACAAAGGCCCCTTTAGAATGTCCTTGTTCAAGTGTTGCAGAATGGCAAGTGGAACAAACCGAACTGAAATTGGAGTGAATCCATGTTGGTGATGGTTCCGGACGTTGTACTGATTGTACTTCATCTTCTGTCAACGGAAGACTGTAAGAAGACTCCCTCATGTCGACATTATACATGTATCCTTCTGGGATCGCAAATAACTTTGCTTTTTCTTTCTGCGCTTTGGCAAGAGCTCTTTGTTTTCAACAAGGCGAAAGGTATTTTCTGATTGTCGGCAACTGTCAAATTTCCTGCCGAAGTAGCTATCATGGAAGGAAAACGGCGGCTTGGCCCTTCCATTGGATCTTGTTCTTCAATAACTTTTTTCTCATTTTGAGGAGGAGAGAATCCTGGTGCTGAATTTGAGCAATCAGGGCAATCCTCTTTTTCTTGTTCTTCAACATCATCCATTAGTGGATTTTCGTATTCAACCTTGATATCATCAAATTTCCTATTGAAGTTGATTATTCCACCTTGCGGTACATCTTCTTCGTTTAAAGTGAGGTTTAAATCGTTTTTGAAGGAAAAGATCAGCCGCGGTCCTGACATCTCTTTATGAAATTAACAGGGAGACATCAGTGAGTTGGAATTGTTTATGAACCAGAACAAAACATAGTTCAATTGAAGTATATTTTATCTAGTTTGTATATATGTAGAAAAGGACGGATGTAATATGTCATACTAAGAATTTTCATTAAATAATGATATTGATTAAAAAAAAATTTATCTGGTCATAAACTTTTCATTAAATTTTGTCATAGACTTTTCAGGTCTAGTAATTTTAATAATTTGGTGAAACTTTTCCTTTATCAGAATAATTTGATTATATTCCCGTCGTGGCCAAATGAAATTTACTTTTGGCGACCTCATTCACAATCAAGTAGAATGCTACGTGGATGATTTGGTCATCAAAAGTAAACAAACATTAGACCATTTGTACGATTTGAGGATCTTTTTTGAACGATTACGACAATATAATCTCAGGATGAATCTCCTAAAGTGCGCATTTGGTGTCACTTCTGGGAAGTTCCTTTTCGGGGAATCGAGATCGACCCGGAGAAGATTAAAGCTATCTTGAAAATGCCTCCCCCTAAAAATTTGAAACAATTATGTTCCTTTCAGGGGAAGTTGGCATATTTGTGATNAGTGCGCATTTGGTGTCACTTCTGGGAAGTTCCTTGGATTTGTTGTTCGTCATCGGGGAATTAAGATCGACCTGGAGAAGATTAAAGCTATCTTGGAAATGTCGTCATCGGGGAATTGAGATCGACCCTGAAAAGATTAAAGCTATCTTAGAAATGCCTCCCAAACTTTGAAACAATTACGTTCCTTTCAGGGGAAGTTGGCATATCTGAGACGCTTTATTTCTAACCTCTCATAGGTGTCAGCCTTTCTCGGCATTGGTTAAAAAGGACGCCAAATTTATTTGGGAAGAAAAATGTCAGCAGGCATTTGAGGACATTAAACAATATTTAATGACACCTCCTGTTTTGGCAGCCTCTATCCCAGGGAGACCTTTGATACTTTATACCGCGGCTTTAGATTACTCGCTCGGAGCTTTATTAGCCCAAGTTAACAACGAGGGCAAATAAAATGCACTATACTACATAAGTCGTCGTCTAATACCGACAGCCCAACCTTTGATACTCTATACCGCGGCTTTAGATTACTCGCTCGGAGCTTTACTAACCCAAGTTAAAATGAGGGCAAAGAAAATGCACTATATTACTTGAGTCGTCGTCTAATACCGGGGTTAACCACGAGGGCAAAGAAAATGCATTATATTACCTGAGTCGTCGCTTAATACCAACAGAAATAAGATATCCACCAATTGAGAAGCATTGTCTAGCTTTAATTTTTGCAATCCAGAAGCTCAAGTTAATCATGAGGGTAAAGAGAACGCATTATATTACTTGAGTCGCCGCCTACTACCGACGGTTAATCACGAGGGTAAAGAGAACGCACTATATTACTTAAGTCGCCGCCTAATACCGACTGAGATACGATATCCACCAATTGAGAAACATTGTCTAGCTTTAATTTTTGCAGTCCAGAAGCTCAGAAGATATCCACGCAAAGAAAATGCACTATACTACCTGATTCGTCGTCTAATACCGACGGAGATAAGGTATCCACCGATTGAGAAGCATTGTCTAGCTTTAATTTTTGCAGTCCAAAAGCTCAGACATTACATGCTTTCTCATAAGCCATTGTCTAGCTTTAATTTTTGCAGTCCAGAAGCTTAGGCATTACATGCTTTCTCACAAGGTAACACTGATTTCAAGAATTAATCCGTTGCAATATTTAATGACACGACCAACACTCCCGGACGTCTAGCAAGATGGTCGATGATATTATTGCAATTCGACATAACTTTTGTTCCCCTGCATGCTATTAAGGGACAGATACTAGCAGACTTTCTTGTTGCACACCCGTTACCAACTGGGTCCCACTCAATGACGAGTTACCAGACGAAAAAATTCTACAAACAGATTCCTCCAGTGCACAACACTGGGAGATGTACTTCAACGGTGCTTCTTCAGCCAGAAAAGACAAAGGCTCGGGCACAATCATACCAGGCAAAGCAGGAGTTGGTCTGATTTTCATCACTCTAGACAAAGGTATGCTGAGATTCTCGTACCACCTGACAGAGCCTTGCAGCAATAATGAAGTAGAATATAGCTCTGATTACAGGATTAGAGTTGGCAATCTTAATGGACATAAAAGATATTACCATCTACGGTGACTCCCAACTAATCATTCAACAAATTTCTGGACAATACAGAATTTTGAAGCCCAGACTGTCAGAATATTACTAGTACACGATGAAACTGTTGGAGCAGATTCCTAACGTGACTTTCTATCAGATTCCTTGGGTAGATAATGCGCATGCCGATGCTCTAGCAAAACTCGCTAAAGAATTGGCATGTCCCCTGGAGGATTCCATAGAAATCACAATACAGAGCAGACAAGTTCTATCCAAGATTGACATGGCAACCCTACANGATTCCATAGAAATCATAGTACAGGGCAGACAAGTTCTATCCAAGATTGACATGGAAACCCTATGTAAACTCGAAAAAACGAAGACAAATAAATGCGATTGTAAATATCAACGAAGATTGGCGGAAGCCATTAATGGAATATTTGCATACTGGAAAGCTGCCAAAGGATAAGTCCGAGGCAAACCAGATTACAAAGAGTGCCTTGTCATACGCTCTCATAAATGGTGTTCTCTATAGAAGATCATTTCNCATACTGGAAAGCTGCCAGAGGATAAGTCCGAGGCAAACCAGATTACAAAGAGAGCTTTGTCATACACTCTCGTAAATGGTGTTCTCTACAAAAGATCATTCGATCAAATGTGGCTACGGTGTTTGAGCAGAGCCGAGGCACAGGATATTGTTAAAGAAATACATATCGATTGTGTGGTGCTCACCAGTCGGGACCAAAGATGAAAATGAAAATCAAAAGACTTGGATATTATTAACCAACAATAATGTCTGATTGCATGGATACAGCGAAAAAATGTCACCAGTGCCAAATACATGGAGTGGTCTTACACCGACCACCGAATGTGCTACACCCAACTATTGCTTCGTGGTCATTCGAGTGTTGGGGTACGGACATAGTGGGTCCAATAGATCCTCCATCCTCCAAAGGACATAGATTCATACTTGCAGCGACAGACTACTTCTCTAAATGGGCAGAGGCAGTTCCACTACAAGAGGTTACAACTCAGCATGTCTTACAGTTCTTCAAAGATGTCGTTTAACCATTTTGGGTACCGCAGAGAATTATCTCTGATAACGGGACAGCTTTCAAGAGCACAAAAATCAACAACTTCGTTAGAAAATACGNACTGCATGGATACAGCAAAAAAATGTCATCAGTGTCAGATACATGGAGTGGTCTTACACCAACCACCGAATGCGCTACACCCAACTATTGCCTCGTGGATATTCGAGTGTTGGTACGACATAGTGGGTCCGATAGATCCTCCATCCTCCAAAGGACATAGATTCATACTTGCAGCGACAAACTACTTCTCTAAATGGACAGAGGCAGTTCCACTACAAGAGGTTACAGTTCAGCATGTCCTACAATTCTTCAAAGACCAAGTCGTTTACCGTTTTGGTGTACCGCGAAGAATTACCTCTGATAACGGGACAGCTTTCAAGGGCACAAAAATCAACAATTTCGTCAGAAAACACATGGAGATACTCCACAATTTATTATCCGAAAGCAAATGGGTTAGCTGAAGCCTTCAACAAAACACTTGCACAAATTTTGAAAAAAATACTCAATGAAAATAAGCGAGACTAGCACAATAAACTGCTAGAAGCTCTGTGAGCCTACCGAACGATGTTTAGAACTCTCACTCAATGTACACCTTATATGCTCGTGTACAGATCANAATTTATTATCCAAAAGCAAATGGGTTAGCTGAAGCCTTCAACAAAACACTTGTGCAAATTTTGAAAAAAATACTCAATGAATATAAACGAGACTGGCATAATAAACTGCTAGAAGCTCTGTGGGCCTACCGAACGACGTTCAAAACTCCAACTCAATGTACACCTTACATGCTCGTGTACGGATCAGAGGCCGTACTACCATTAGAAATACAGACGCCTTCTCTCAGAGTCGCCATTGCAAACCAACTTACAACTGAAGAAAATGCAAAGCTCAGACTTGAAAAACATGAAAGTCTCGAAGGAAAGCTCCTATAAGCACAACAACATCTGGAGCTATACCAAACAAAGATGATACGAGCTCATGACAAACTTGTTCAGCCCGAAGAAAATGCAAAGCTCAGACTTGAAGAACTTGAAAGTCTTGAAGGAAAACGCCTACAAATTATGGGTCAGAGCCTGTACTACCATTAGAAATACAGACTCCGTCTCTTAGAGTTGCCATTCCAAATCAACTTACAGCCGAAGAAAATGCAAAGCTCAGACTTGAAGAACTTGAAAGTCTTGAGGGGAAACGCCTACAAGCAATCAGACTTGAAGAACTTGAAAGTCTTGAAGGAAAGCGCCTACAAGCACAACAACATCTGGAGTCTCCGTCTCTTAGAGTCGCCATTGCTAATCAACTTACAGCCGAAGAAAATGCAAAGCTCAGGTTCAGAGTCGCCATTGCTAATCAACTTACAGCCGAAGAAAATGCAAAGCTCAGACTTGAAGACTCTATTGCAAACCAACTTACAACCGAAGAAAATGCAAAACTCAGACTTGAAGAACTTGAAAGTCTCAAACGCCTACAAGCACAACAACATCTGGAGCTATATCAAGCAAAGATGACACGAGCTCATGACTACCACAGCACAACAACATCTGGAGCTATATCAAGCAAAGATGATACGAGCTCATGATAAATTGGTCCAGGACATTTAAAATTGGTGACCTGGTCCTTATTCTCAAAAGACCTATTCTTGCACGTCGCAAGGTAGGTGGAAAATTTGAGCCGATTTGGGAGGGACCATTTATCATTGAGAAGGTCTACGCCGGAGGAGTTTACCAACTCACCAATTCTCGAGGAGAAAGGCCTATGCTTCCAATAAATGGACGATACCTAAAGGCCTACTACGTGACATGATGAGGCTTGCCGCTGTTAGTTTACCGCGTACATATGAAAATTTTTGTGAACTTCAGACAGTTCTGGGGTTATTTATATGGCCTGAAAAGTCTATGACCAGATAAATTTTTTTTTTTTAATCAATGTCAAAATTTAATGAAAATTCTTAGTATCGCATATTACATCCGTCCTTTTCTACATATATACTAACAAGATAAAATATACGTCAATTGAACTATGTTTTGTTCTGGTTCATAAACAATTCCAGCTCACTCATGTCTCTCTATTAATTTCTGAAGGAGATGTCAGGACCGCGGCTGATTTTTTACCTTCAAAGAAGGTTTAAACCTCGCTTTAAATGTAGAAGATGTACCACAAGGCAGAATAATCAACTTCGATATGAAATTTGATGATATCAATGTAGAATACAAAAATCCACTAATGGATGTTGTTGGAGAAAAAAGCACCAGGATTTTCTCCTCCTCAAAAGGGAAAGAAATTATTGAAGAACAAGATCCAATGAAAGGGTCAAGCCGCCGTTTGCCTTCCATGATAGCTACTTCGGCAATAAATTTGATAGTTGCTTACAATTAGAAAATACCTTTTGCCTCATTGCGTAGGACTCAGCGAAGAAATGCTGATCGGAGAAAACAAGGAGCTCTTGCCAAAGCGCAAAAAAAAGGCAAAGTTATTTGCGATCTCGGAAGGATACATGTATAATGTCGAAATGAGGGAGTCTTTTAACAGTCTTTCGTTGACATAGGATAAAGTACAATCAGTACAGCGTTCGGAACCATCACCAGCATGGATTCACTCCAATTCCAGTTTGGTTTGTTCCACTTGCCATTCTGCAACACGTGAACAAGGACATTCTACAGGAGCCTTTGTAGAATGCCCAGGTTGCAATGTCTTACATCTGGGACAATATGGTAATTATGATGATTACTCATCAGCCAATGAATTGATAAGATATGATGATTTCCCGATCAATGATACAAACACAGTTCAACATCATCCATGGGACATTTTTCA
>JXCR01139693.1:169539-186873 GCA_002079205.1 Phalaenopsis hybrid cultivar | reverse complement strand
AAAATAATTCTAAAAAATCAAATAAAAATCAGAAAAATACAAAATAAATTTCTCTAGGTTCCTTGACCTTAGAGAGATTTTCCAAAAATATAAAACATATTTTTCAACATATAAAATATTTTATTTTTATTAAATTCCTCAAAACTTTAATTAATTTTAATAAATCACAGAAAATTCAAAAAAATCATGAAATTTTGGCCAAATGACTTTCTGGTCTAGTGCTAGCTTACATAAAAATTTCAAGTGATTATGAGTTGTTTTAATCATCTTTTGGAATTTTCCTTGAAAAAGCACATTTTTGCATGAAAATAATTATATGAATTAAATTAAATTGTGAAAAATCACATTGTCTCCTCTGTGTCTTAATTTATTTATCAGTAGGGTTACATAAAAATCTCAGTCATTTTAACTTAAATTTGATAAATTATGAAATTTTGGACCCTTAGGGGCAAAATTGTAATTTTGGATATTTTAGCCTTAATGAATATTTAAGCTTAATCAAAATAGTAAATGGGTAATTTCTGATATTAATTAAATCATTTGATAATGTGCAATCAAAAATGGGTNAAGTCATTTTAACTTAAATTTGATAAATTATGAAAGTTTGGACCCTTAGGGGCAAAATTGTAATTTTGGATACTTTAGCCTTAATGAATATTTAGGCTTAAACAAAATAAGAATTGGGTAATTTCTGATATTAATTAAATCATTTGATAATGTGCAATCAAAAATGGGCTTAATTGGTAGAAACTCATTTCACTTTGCCAAATTATAGGATAAAAAAATAATTTCCATAATTATCAAAATTTTAGAAACTTCATTGGCATAAAATGACTTTTGAATTTAAGGGTATAAATTTGGAAATCAATGATTTTACAATTGATCAAAATGATGTTTAAATGATCTTGATAATGATCACTTAAAGTTTTAAATCTTTTTTAAAATCAATACACACATTTAATACATTCACTTAGGTCTTAAGGACTTAGTGGTGAACTTAAGTCGATATCCACTTGTTAAAAGAGGCTTAAAAAAATTCAACATAATTAAACTCTTTTAAAACACCACAAGTCCAATTAGGACTAAAATTTGGTTAAGTGTCCTTAAATACACTAATTTGTCCCCTTTATGGACTTCACCCACATAATTTTTNATTCACTTAGGTCTTAAGGACTTAGTGGTGAACTTAAGTCGAAATCCACTTGTTAAAAGAGGCTTAAAAAAAATCAACATAATTAAACTCTTTTAAAACACCACAAGTCCAATTAGGACTAAAAATTTGGTTAAGTGTCCTTAAATACACTAATTTGTCACATTTAGGGTCTTTACCCACATAATTTTCAAATTAAAAGGTAAACGACATTTACCTTATTCTTGGGAATAATCAAGACATCAATGTTCACTGAACATCTGGTTGTCCCTAGGATGAATTATTAAGCAACATAATAAAGTTTAAATGGACCCAAGGTCTTTTACCAGACATTAAGAAGGTTGCATGGACATGCTCCCTATTCTTAACCTGATGAATATCTTAGGGATCTATTAAACTTAATATGTTTTACTTAATAATATTAATAAAATTTAAGGACCCCCGATACATAACATAGAGTTAGGAAGTTTCCAAAACCTTACTTATCCTTAAAATTTAATGACCCCCAATACACAACATAAAGTTAGGAAAGTTTTCAAAACTTCTCTATATACATAAATGCTCTGACATGCATTTTGAGTTTCAGGTGATGGAACGAGAAGACTCGAAAATTTAAGGACCCCCAATACACAACATAGAGTTAGGAAGGTTTCCAAAACTATACTTTTCTAGCTATATACATAAATGCTCTGATATGCATTTTGAGTTTCAGGTGGTGGAACGAGAAGACTCGCTAATATACATAAATGCTCTGACATGCATTTTGAGTTTCAGGTGGTGGAACGAGAAGACTCGTCATTATACATAAATGCTCTGACATGCATTTTAAGTTTCAGGTGGTGGAACGAGAAGACTCGCCAGATACACTTTTACAGTTTACAAAAAATTTAAAGACCCCCAATGACAACATAGAGTTAGGAAGGTTTCCAAAAACTTTACTTTTCCAGCTCTATAAACATAAATGCTCTGACATGCATTTTGAGTTTCAGGTGGTGGAACGAGAAGACTCGCCAGGTAAACTTTCATAAATGCTCTGACATGCATTTTGAGTTTCAGGTGGTGGAACGAGAAGACTCGTCAGGTACGCTTTTACAGTTTTTAGCGTTGAAAAGATATGACATAGGGTTAGGAAAATTATCAAAATTTTACTTTTCCTGCTCTTCATAAACTGTCTCTGATATGCATTTTGAGTTTCAGGTGGTGGAACGAGAAGACTCGCCAGGTACACTTTTACAACCTGACATGCATTTTGAGTTTCAGGTGGTGGAACGAGAAGACTCGTTTATCCTTAAAATTTAATGACCCCCAATACACAACATAAAGTTAGGAAAGTTTTCAAAACTTCTCTATATACATAAATGCTCTGACATGCATTTTGAGTTTCAGGTGATGGAACGAGAAGACTCGGCTCTATATACATAAACAAGATATGACATAGGGTTAGGAAAATTATCAAAATTTTACTTTTCCTGCTCTTCATAAACTGTCTTAAGGACTCACCAAAATATGACATAGAGTTAGGAAAACCCCTCAGAACTCTATTTTTCATGCTCTTCATAAATGCCCTTACATGCATTTTGAGTTTCAGGTGGTGGAACGAGAAGACTCGTCAGGTACACTTTTACAGTCTACAGCGTTTACTGTCTTTCTTGAACTTTTCTACTGCTTTTCTTTTATGATTGTACCATATTTACTGCATAAAAACATTTGTATGTTAAAAACAAAACCAACACCAAAACTAAAAACAAAATTTCAAACAAAAATATCTCACAACATTTCGAAATATAAGACAACTCAAAACTTAATCACAAACATCACAAAAAATATAACTTCAACTAAATTAAAACGTCACTATTAGAAGATTAGGAACCTTCGAAGGAGGTAACCTACGGTTGCTAACATTAAAACGTCTCTATTGGAAGATCGGGAACCCTCGGAGGAGGTAACCTACGGTTGCTAACGATAAAACGTCTCTATTGGAAAATCGGGAACCCTCGGAGGAGGTAACCTACGGTTGCTAACGAGGTTTTTTGTCTCTATTGGAAAATCGGGAACCCCTCGGAGGAGGTAACCTACGGTTGCTAACGAGGCCATCTCTATTGGAAGATCGGGAACCCTCAACACAAAACTGACACTTCAACTAAATTAAAACGTCTCTATTGGAAGATCGGGAACCTTCGGAGGAGGTAACCTACGATAAATATTCTCTATTGGAAGATCGGGAACCCTCGGAGGAGGTAACCTACGGTTGCTAACGAGGTTTTCCGCTAAATTAAAATGTCCTTATTGGAAGATCGGGAACCCCTCGGAGGAGGTAACCTACGGTTGCTAACGAGGCTTCCCAACTATTAGATGATCGAGAATCCCTCGGAGGAGGTGACCTACGGTTGCTAACGAGGCTTCCCCCTGTCTCTATTGAAAGATCGGGAACCCCTCAGAGGAGGTAACCTACGGTTGCTAACGAGGTTTTCCACGGTCAAGATGAAATTATGGAACTCATTAAGTTGAGTTTAGTAAATTCATTTAGACTAAGTGATTCCAATAAAAAATAGTAGTACCGGGACGAAAATTATGGAACTCATTAAGTTGAGTTTAGTAAATTCATTTGGACTAAGTGATTCCAATAGATTATGGAACTCATTAAGTTGAGTTTAGTAAATTCATTTGGACTAAGTGATTTCAATAGAAAGTGGGAACCCCTCGGAGGAGGTAACCTACGGTTGCTAACGAGGTTTTCCATGGTCTAAATGAATCGAACCCCTCGGAGGAGGTAACCTACGGTTGCTAACGAGGCTTCCCACGGTCTAAATGAAATAATGGAACTCATTAAGTTAAGTTTAGTAAATTCATTTGGACTAAGTGATTCCAATAGAAAATATGGAACTCATTAAGTTGAGTTTAGTAAGTTCATTTGGACTAAGTGATTCCAATAGAAAATAGTGCTGACTCATTAAGTTGAGTTTAGTAAGTTCATTTGGACTAAGTGATTCCAATAGAAAATAGTGGCGCCGGGACGATGGAACCGTGGCTTCATTAAGTTGAGTTTAGTAAATTCATTTGGACTAAGTGATTCCAAAAGAAAATAGTGGTGCATATGAAACTCATTAAGTTGAGTTTAGTAAATTCATTTGGACTAAGTGATTCCAAAAAAAAAATAGTGGTGTCGGACGACGGAACCGTGGGATCTTGACCGGTGTCGCTTTAATCAACTTTAATATGCCCATAATACGACGGAACCGTGGGATCTTGACCGGTGTCGCTTTAATCAACTTTAATATGCCCATAATAACACCGTGGGATCTTGACCGGTGTCGCTATAATCAACTTCAATATGCCCATAATAAAAAAATATTTAAAGAACTTTAACCATAGTGCGGTGTCGCTTTAATCAACTTTAATATGCCCATAATAAAATTTAAAGAACTTTAACCATAGGGACACGGACTAAGTGATTCCAATAGAAAATAGTGGTGCCGGGACGATGGAACCATGAGATCTTGACCGATGTCGCTTTAATCAACTTTAATATGCCCATAATAAAAATTTAAAGAACTTTAACCATAGGGTTATCTCGCTTTAATCAACTTTAATATGCCCATAATAAAATTTAAAGAACTTTAACCATAGGGTCACTTGGCTTTAATCAACTTTATATGCCCATAATAAAATTTAAAGAACTTTAACCATAGGGTCACCTGATTTGATATTATAATTTAATTATGGAACTCATTAAGTTGAGTTTAGTAAGTTCATTTGGACTAAGTGATTCCAATAGACTTAGTGGTGCCGGGACGATGGAACCGTGGGATCTTGACCGGTGTCGCTTTAATCAACTTTAATGTGCCCATAATAAAATTTAAAGAACTTTAACCATAGGGTCACCTGATTTGACATTATAACCAAATAACCTAGCATAATAAAAATTTAAAGAACTTTAACCATAGGGTCATCTGATTTGACATTATAACCAAATGTCATAATAAAATTTAAAGAACTTTAACTATAGGGTCACCTGATTTGACATTATAACCAAATGACCAAGATAGACGGAACCGTGGGATCTTGACCGGTGTCGCTTTAATCAACTTTAATATGCCCATAATACGACGGAACCGTGGGATCTTGACCGGTGTCGCTTTAATCAACTTTAATATGCCCATAATAACACCGTGGGATCTTGACCGGTGTCGCTATAATCAACTTCAATATGCCCATAATAAAAAAATATTTAAAGAACTTTAACTATAGGGTCATCTGATTTGACATTATAACCAAATGACCTAGAAACCTTGAACTCTAACCGGGGGATCTTGACCGGTGTCGCTTTAATCAACTTTAATATGCCCATAATAAAATTTAACGAACTTGGGATCTTGACCGGTGTCGCTTTAATCAACTTTAATATGCCCATAATAAAATTTAAAGGACATTTAATCAACCGGCGTCGCTTTAATCAACTTTAATATGCCCATAATAAAATTTAAAGAACTTTAACCAAAATTGACCGGTGTCGCTCTAATAAACTTTAATATGCCCATAATAAAATTTAAAGAACTTTAACCATAGGGTCACCTGATTTGACATTATAACTAAATGACCTAGAAAACTTGAACTCTGCTACAACGAGGAGTTTGGAGCTTACATGGTGGGCAACCCGGCCATCTTCAACAGCAAGAGGATCTACACTCATACACCCCTTCCTTAGCTTTAAACAACAAAGCCATATGAATTCGAGGTTGTTTGCTTAGTACAACATAAATCCTCAAACATGTTTTTTAGGCTTTTGTACAATCCTGTTGTACAATTTAAGTTCTAACTCGCCTTAAGTTTCCGAAGTTGTCATTTGTCATGACCTAAATTCTCACATCTTCAAGGTTATTTGTGCTGAATGCTTCACACAAATGTAAATCCTAATAAAAAAATTGGCAGGATAAAACATCTAAATGATTTCTCTTAAACCAAAATTAAACAATAAGATAACTTGGGAAGTCACCGAAGTTCTCCTTCGGATCTGTGACATCCTTTAGTGTTTCCTCCTTTGGACTCCAAAACAAAATACTCCAAATTTGAACTAATCCCTTTTACACATTTTAGTCTGATATCTTTGAAATGTTCTTACCATTTGAACTCCTTGAAGTTAATTTTTCTTGATTTTTATTAGGAGTCTTCTTAGGTAACTTCAGTTA
Source organism: Phalaenopsis hybrid cultivar (assembly GCA_002079205.1). Lineage (NCBI taxonomy): Eukaryota > Viridiplantae > Streptophyta > Magnoliopsida > Asparagales > Orchidaceae > Phalaenopsis > Phalaenopsis hybrid cultivar. The sequence goes on along the minus strand of JXCR01139693.1, from coordinate 180,537 downwards.
TCTAAGATGTAATTAACTATAGGGGCTTGCCCTTATAGGAAGTTTTTTTCCGAACCCAGCATAATATAAACCCTATTTAATTCATTATATTAAATAGGGGAACTTGTCGACCAATACATTGGTTTCATAGACCAAACAGATGTCATAACTTTTTTCATTTATTGATCGAGCCTCACCCTCAATTCTTGTGTTTATCCTTCGAGATAGATACAAAATTTGAGGTAAGGCTCTTTCATCTAAACTATGAAAATTGTGTTCATCCTTCGGGATAGATACAGGATTTGAGGTAAAGCGCTCTTTCATCTAAACTATGTGGGGTCAGTTTGACTTCATCTTTTTCAAAACTAAATTTTTTTTTTTAACGTCCTTCCGAAGCGGGCAACTGGATTTCAATTCTGATGACCGACAGCTTCTTACAGGCAAACCCCACACCAAAAATAGGGCCGACAGCTTCTGGCGACTCCACTAGGGAAAGCTTCTCTCCATTAAAATCAAAAAAATATTATCTTCATACATCGGTAACGTGTTCATATCCCTCTTGGACCAAATTCCCCTTCTTCTGTTGACATATTTTACCCATTTCTGTTGGGAAAGTAGGGTCAACTCTTTTGACCTTCAGGATCATCTGTTCAACCATCCTAGGACAGAGTGATTCAGAAGGCTATTAAGGACACTCTGATCTTTATATGGGGTCGGATCCCCAATAAGTGTGTAGGTGGACTAGTTCCACCTGGGCGTTGTGTAAAGTGGGTCTCGCACTAGATCCTAAAATATTTCAATTTTGCAAATTAGACCATACTGTGCAAATTTTGAAAATTTTTATCAAATCTTGTTGAAAATTTGGAAATTTTCATTAACCTCGTCTTTAGACTTCCCTTTGTTAGCTTTAGTGTTTGCGCTAAAACTACAACACTTTGGCCATATAACTAACCCCAGCACTTTCTTTTGCAAAGTTGCTGTAATGACATACCCAACGTTAACATTCACCTGCAACCTGCCAACAAGCCGCGAGGCCCGCAACGTTGCTACTACCATCAAGTTTGGAACAGGATTTGAAGATCTCGAGGTCATCCTCGGGAAGGCTCCTTTTGTTGTTGTGAAAGTTGCTGCTCCAGAAATACAAGAGCAAGTTGTTGAATTCAACTTGAACTCCCTTGATGAATTTCCAGTTCACAAGAAAATTAAGACCTCTGCTACTGACACCATAACACCAACAAAGACAGTTGTCCCCGCCACTAAGGGAAAAGAAATCATGATACTTATTTTATTCCAATAAATACTAAAGCCATTAGTCAAAACAATCCTCCAAAGTGCTCGAGCAACAAGCTTAATCATAAAGCCATGTAGTGAAGTAAGAAAGAAGCCCAATCGTGAGCCTCGATGTCTCCGAAAATAGGCCAAACCGAAGTCCAAACCTCACAAAAATAAAACAAAAAACTTCAGCCCAACAATTATCAAAGAGAGCCTCAAATACAGCTTAAACTTCCCTAAAATCATGTTAAATCGAAGCCCAAAATAACGCCAAAAATGCATTTAAAAAACCACAAAACTACGAAAAATTATTACCTCAACAGTACTGATGCATCAGTACTCCAATGAGGAGGTGCCACGTATGCAATGATCCCACCATAATGCTACGTGGCACCCCCTCATTGGTGTACTGATGCATCAGTACTCCTGAAGTATTATTTTTTCCAAAACTAAAGTCATTTCAGCCAACAAAAACGTGATTACAAAAACGTGATGAAAAGCATATCATAGTGCTCCTATAAAAATAAGCATGAGCATAAATACAATATGTAAGATGAGATGAAGATTATTGTAAAATCGGATAGCCATTTCAAGCAACAAATTATTTTGCCGATGCCAATAAGCTCAATGGCTATCGCAGCTAGGAGTGGTATTTATGTGATTCTTCTTTTGATAAGAACCTACTTAACTTTAAGAAGAAAGCTCTTCCAAAAATACATGTAAGGAACAATAAGTGTATGAGATATATTCAACATAATAACCAACCCAAATACACTTTCAAAACAAGCTATCAAGAATTTCTAGATGCAGCAGTAACCCATTACAATATAACAATCTTAAAGTTCAAATAAACATTCCAAATCAAAGTAGATCCACTGAACTACAATTCATCATTAATATGCAAGAGCACAGAAATATAATAGATATCAATATAAGAGCATTTCTTCTTCCTCAAAGCAATAATGGAACTGGAAAATCAATTCCAGTTAAACTATCAACCCCATAATTCAAACGAAGACATTGCAAGGGTAGTTAATCCATCAATTCATGATAGAGAATTGTCCTTGATTCTCCATTATTTTGAAAAAAGAACTTTAGCACAGAAATGAATACTTCATTAAACAACTAAAGAACAGAAGAAAAGAAGAATATCTTACCTATAGAAAATCTAAGAAACTCAAAAGCAATGGCCAACGAGAAATCCCAAATTTCACAAATAAATCATCCGGAATTTCGGCAACTCCTCCCCCTTTCTCCCAAAATTTTTCGGCCAACCGCAAAGACCCCTCAAGATGGAGCTTTTATAGGCAAAGAGGAAGGAGATCAAGAGAGCTTTCGAGAGGGAGCCTAGGAGCTCTTTGTCACGTGTGGTTTGAGGAGGAGGTAGTAAGTGATAAGGATCGCAACAGGGGATGGGGCGCAAGCGTGCGACTCGAGGAGTCGCAACCGAGAGGGAGAAGACTCACAATTTCTTTCGGTGTATGGAGGCTAAGGTTCGTGATAGAGCAGAGGGGAGAGGCGGTTCGCGGCTCCAGGAGGGCAAAGGAGCAGGCGATCTCTCGCTATAAGATCACTCGCCTAACCTAGGATTATCGCGTGCGATCTGATAGGGTACAGAGGAGACACGTGGGTTGTATGCATGAGAGAAAAAGTAGGGATAGGATATAGTATTTTTTAATTTATATTATTTTTGTTATATAATAATATTAATAATATAATTATCTTTCCCAAGGGGTCGTGGCAAAATGAACGTCACCCTTTGGTAAAATTGATGCTCTAGACACGCCAGCGCAGTCTGTTTCGAAAATTTATTTAAATTTTGAGTTTCAAAGCTTACTAAACTCTTGATAAGTAGAGGACGATCATTTTGGTCCCCATTTTTAAAAATAAAGGGGATGCACATGAGTGTACAATTTATAGAGGAATTAGTAGATGTGTCATACTTTAAAATTATGGGAGAGGGTAATTGAACATCGGTTAAGACATATTGCAAAGATTTCTCATAATCAAATTTGGATTTATGTTAGGCGGGTTTACTATCGCAGCTATACATTTATTGAGAAGTTGGATGGAGAAGTTCTGAGATAATAAGGAGAATCTACATTTGATTTTTATTGATTTAGAAAAATCTTACGATAAGATCCCAAGTGATATCCTTTAGAGATTTCTTGAGAAGAGAGGTTTGATATGACTTATGTTCAAGTCATTAAAGATATGTATACTAGAGCTGTTACTTGTGTTCGAACTGAAGGTGGATTGAGCAAATATTTTCCTATTTCTGTTGGATTACATTAGGGATCAACTTAAGCCCATATCTTTTACCTTTAGTTATGGATGGTCTTACCAGACATTTACAAGAGGATGTACCTTCGTGTATTATTTCTTTTTATGATATTCTTCTTGTGGATAAGACGAGAGAAAAGGCCCAGCAAAAACTTAAATTTTGGAGGTATACATTAGAGTCTAAAGGCCTTCGTCTGAGTAGAACTAAAACTAAATACATGGAATGTAATTTTAGTAGTAGTGCTCTAATGACAGAAGTGTAACTTTGGGTGATCAAATTATTAAAAGGTTTGAATGATTTAGATATCTCAGTTCTGTTTTTTAAAGCAATGATGATATAGATAGAGATGTTAATAATAAAATTCAGGCTGGTTGGTTGAAGTGAAGGAATGCTTCGAGCCTTTTGTGTGATAGAAATGTATTGCTTAGACTGAAAGGAATAATTTATAAGACGGTGGTGAGACCTGCAATGCTTATGGTACTGAACGTTAGCCTTTAAAAGAGAAGCAAAATGTTAAGTTAAGTGTTGTTGAGATGAGAATGATTAGGTGGATGAGTGGCTTTACACATAGAGACAAAGTGCAAAATGAATATATCCATGATAGGGTTAGTGTAGCTCCTGTGATGGACAAATTTAGAGAAAGTCGTCTTAGATGGTTGGTTTGGTCACATTAAGCGTCGGCCATCAGATGATCCAATTAGGAGAGTAGATGTTTTAGATTCGACTTATGTTAAGAAAGACAGAGGTAGACATAGGAAGATATGGGTTTATTGTATAAAAAGTGATCTTAATTTATTAGAACTGAATGAAAATATGACACTAAACAGGACACAATGTAGTAGGATTAAGTCTTTGTTGTTATTGTTGTTGTTGTTATTGTTGTTCAAACCTTAACAAATGATTAGCTATCTGATTATCAGTACCCTTTTTATCCGTAGCTTGGAAATCAAGTTCTTGTATCAGAAGGACCCATCTAAGTAATCATGGTTTTGCATCCATCATCATCATTTAATATTTTATAACAGAATGACCAGTATGCATTTCACATTTAGTTCCAATAAGATAATGTTTGAATTGATCAAAAGCATACACTATAGCTAATAATTCTTTTTTAATCTTTGCCCTAAAACAATCCCTATAATATAATCACTGGCATCTCACATTAATTTAAAAGGTTTTGTCTAATCAGGTAAAACAATAATAGGTATAGTGAATAATTTTTTTTAGTAAATTGAAGGTTTTCAGACATTACTCATTTAAATCAAAATTAGTGTCTTTTTCCAAAAGATGACATGAAAACTTGGAAATTTTTTAAAAGTCTTTAATATAATGCCTGTAAAATCCAGCATGTCCTAGAAAACTTCTTATCCCTCTTATACTAGTAGGAGATGGTAATTCAAAAATAATTTGAATTTTTGCTGGATCTACTTCCTTGCCTTTTTGAGAAGTCTTATGTCCTAACACAGTTTCTCCTGCAACCATAAATTAATATTTTTCTCAATTGAGAGTAAGGTTTGTTTCTTCATGGTGTTTTAGAACCCTTGTTAAATGATCAAGATATGAATTAAAAGATGTTCCAAAAATGGAGAAATCATCCATAAGAACTACAATTTATTTCTCAAATAAATCACAAAAAATTGACAACACACATCTTCAAGAAGTTGCAGGAGCACTACAAAATACAAATGACATCCTCTTTAAAGCAAAAGTTCCATATGACCTTGTAAATGTTGTCTTTTCTTAATTCTCGGGAGCAATAGGTACTATGTGGTATCCAAAATATCCATCCAAATTGCAAAAATAATGATGTTGAGCGAGTCTATTCAACAATTGATCCAAAAACGGTAAAGGAAAGTGATCTCTCCTAGTTGTAATTTTTATATTTTTATAACCAATATATATTCACCATCCAGTGACATGTCTTGTTGGGATTAATTTATTCTTATCATTTATAAATGCAGTCACTCCCTCCTTCTTAGAAACACAATGAATAGGAATAACCAATGAACTGTCTGAAATAGGATAAATAAATCATGCATCCAACCACTTTAAAATCTCTTTCCTAATAACTTCTTTCATTATCAAATTCAATCTCTTTTGAGGATCAACTCAAGGCTTATGATTATCTTTCATTAGAATTTTTTGCATACAAACTAAAGAGCTTATTCCTTTAATATCAGTTAATGTCCATCCGAAGGCTTTCTTATGACTTGTCAATGTCTCCAATAATTTTTCTTCTTATTCTACAATCAAATCTTAATATATAATATCTTTTAATGTAGATGAGTTCCAAAATAATGCTTTAAATGTGTAGGAGGAACTTTCATCTCTAGCTCAGGAAGTTTTTAAATTGAAGGAATCAGAGTTTTAATATTCTCAGTAATATCTAAAATCTCAAAGCTTTCCTGAACATAATTTGAATCATCAGTGTTTATCTCATCTGATTTATCTTTAAAATCACCTTCTGTTTCATTATAAATTTCTTTTTGATCTAATTTAACTTCATCTGTTTGTTCTAAAATGAGTTCACATTTATCATGATAATGCTTAGCAATCATATAATCAATAATATCAATTCTGTAACATATACCATATTTTCCTTTATCAGGATACTTTATTGATTTGAGCACTTTAAATTTAACTTCCTGATCATTAACTCTCATGATTAATTCTCCTTTTTGCACATCTATCATAGCACGTCCGGTAGCAAAGAAAGATCTTCCTAACATGATAGGAATTTATTTATCTTCTTCCATAACTTACAGAATGAAGTCAACAGGAAAGATAAATTTATCTACTTTAACCAATACATCTTCTTTAGAATAAATACTTGATCGATCGGCTAATTGTAAGGCAACAGTAGTGGGAGATATTTCAGCTAAACTAACCTTTCAAATATAGCTAATGGCATGAGATTAATGTTTATTCATATATCAAATAAAGCTTTTCCATAAATTTTTTCCCTAACTGCATAAGTTAGGTAAAAATGTCAGGATCTTTATATTTTTTAGGAAGCTTTTTCTGAATTATTGCACTAAATTCTTCACTAAGTGCAACAATCTAATAATCTTTGAGCTTCCTTCTTTTGCTTTAAACTTCTTTCATAAATTTGGAATAACTTGGCATATGTTCCATAGCTTCTGAAAATGGGATATTAATTATAAGCTTTTTAAATATCTCAAAAAATCTTGAAATTTGTTGATCCAACTTTTGCTGCCTAAGTTTGTGAAGAAAAGGTGGTTGTGGTCTTTATAAATTAATCTTAGTTGGAGAAACAAGTGATTCTATTTCTTTAGAAATAGTTTCCTCTGGTTTTCCAGTTTCAGTATTTTCTCTCTCAACTTCAATCTTTTTTTGAACTTCAATTTAATTCCTTTCCACTCCTTAGTTGGTGAGCTTTAACTGGCTCTTGTTTTTTGCTTTAATCTTTAGGGTTGATCTCAACATTACTAGGAAGTGTTCTCTGAGCCTATTACTAAGGGCATTAGCAATTTGTCACAGTTTATTCTCAATATTTCAAATAGCAGCACTTTGACATTGTAATTTCTTTCTCATATATAACACCACTTCTTCTATAGACAACTTATTCTCCTTAACTTTTTGGTTACTACTAAATCTAGGAGGAAAAGTAGGCCTATAGTTAGTATTACCCTAGGTGTTCTAGTTTCCCAATGGGTTTCCGTGATTGTTTCCCGATACACCTAAAAATGTATATTATTTTTTTACACATTTTTATGCTTACTTTTTAGATATTGCACTTTGATAAAAGTTTTTGTTATGTTTATCTTTCAAGTACAATCAAATGGATGAAAAATACTAAAAGGAGTGAAAGAGGGTCAAATTTAGAGCAAAAATGATGATGGTGCAAAGATGAACTAGGGCGCCTAAGCGCCCAACACTGGCAACTATGCTCTAGAGAGCCATGCTTAAGCGTCAGGTACCCCATACTTAAGCACAAGAAGTAGTTAATTGATAATTCATTAAATTTTGAAGAATTTTTTAATAGGTGTTTGAAGCAAACCTTGGAAAAAATGTAGGAAAAAGGCCATGGACACGAAAATTCATTCAATTAGCTTTTTAAAGGAGGAACATCTAGAAGATTCATTGAATGGAGACATATTTTAAAGAGACACCAAGGCACCTTTTTTATTTTATTGAAGAAGACTTGGATCATCAAAGAAGAGAGGCTAGCCATTAGACATCCACAGGCACCATTCATCTAAGTAACTGTCGCCGCTGCCGCTGCCACTACCATTCACTTTCTTTTTATTTTGAGGGTTAGTCTATATTTTGAGTGAAGGAAGAGAATTCAAAGAAACTTCAAGACATTCGGTGGAGAGGATTTGAGATAAGTATTCATATTTATGACTACACTTGGTTTTAATTTAGATTTCTTGTTTGTGTGTATTATTTCTACTTTTAAAATCATGTGTGGTTGTGTTTTCTCCATGGATTTTAAGTAGTTTTCTTTATTCTTTTCCTTAAAATTTTAAGTGACTAAGTATTTAAAGGAAGTTTTGTGAAGTATTAGACTTCGATGTTGGAAGAAGTTGTGATGATTTGAAACCTAGCACTTCCATTACTCCTTGATTTAGCCAATCAAGATGTTAATATATGTTGTGAGAACATGTAAGATCTGAGATGGTATTGTCTCATTCAATAAATGAATAGAATCACATATTGATTTCATGAATGAGAATATAGTTCATGGGATTGAGTGCAAATATATAGGAAAATAAAACTTTCAAGGGTGTAGAATTAGAGGACTTTAAAGTGACAGGCTAAAGCCCTCATTTTGACTTATAGTTTTAAGTTTTGATACGAGATGTTAGACCCCAGGTGGAGGGAGAAAAGGGAACTCAGAAGTAAGAGCTAGTATCTTCCTTACCAAACCGGTTTTCAAGACTATTTAAACTATAAATCAATAATTGTTCTTTATAGCATCTCTAGTAAGGGTAAAGAATATCATTGCTCCTATTTGGTACAACACATTTAGCATACTTCCATGACAGAATTGATATACTTATTATTAATTCATGGTAAGGAAAAAGATATTTTACTTATATTTCCTTCATCTTGCAAATATTTAGTTAAGTTAATTAGTTGTTTACTTTATTTTCATAAATCAAAAGTTACAAAAAGAATCAAATTTTAATTCCTATTATAACATCTTAAGTTTAAGTAAGAATATTTTGTTAAGTAAATTTGTCATCTAAACTTTATAGCTTTTTAAAGCGCATATTGCAGTCTTCCTTGTGGGTTCAGTATTCAGGGCTTAATAAAAAAGTTTTATATTGCTTGATAATGATACGTATACTTGCCTAGTATCTCATATTTAAATATTGTAATTATATTCTTCTTTGCTTCATAGTTGAAAAGTTACCTAGTTTTCTGCTGAGGATTAAGTTAGGCTTTGTTGCAAAGTAGGAATCAATATTAAAGACATTAAGCATATAATCGCATACATCGCATTTTACATCTATGTAGAAATTCAAGATCAAGTTTTTGGCATCGTTGTTAGGCACGTAAAATTTAGAAAATTATAAATAAAAGAAGTTTTTAGAAAGTAAAAATTCATATTTTTACAAAATCTTATTTCAACTTTAAGATTTATTGTAGGAATATTGTAGTGTAGTTTTTATATTAAGTACTTATTTGTGTGTTTTATTTTATTTTATTTTATTTTATTTGTGCCCTACGATTCTGAATTAGAAAGAACTATTAGAAAAATTAAGAAATTAAAAATTACTAAAAAATTTCAAGAAATGGAAAATCAAAATAATCAAAATGCTGAAGAGTTTAAACCTTTAAGAGATTGTGCAAACCCTAAGGTGGATGAACTTCATTGTAGTATTCAAAAATCTATTATAGTTGCTAATTCAATTGAGCTTAAACATGCTAGTATCCAAATGGTATCAAATAATCAGTTTAGGGGAACACCAACTAAAGATCCAAATTTTCATCTTGCCAATTTTCTAGACCTGTGTGCTACATTTAAATATGATGGTGTATAAGATGATGCTAAAAGACTTATATTATTTCCTTTCTCTTTGAGGGATAAAGCTAAGATATGGTTACATTCGTTATCACATGGATCTATCAGAATTTAGAGTGATTTAGCGCAGAAGTTCCTTGCTAAATATTTCCCACCATAAAAAAATGCAAAGCTTAGAAACGATATTACATTTTGTTTTCCAGTTTGAAGGAGAATTTATTTATGAAGCATGGGAACAATTTAAAGAACTCTTAAGAAAGTGTCCACACCATCATATGCAAGATTGGTTAATAATTCAAACATTTTATAATGAATTAGTTGGATCTCTTTGATTTATTATCGATGTCGTTGCTGGTGGTTCATTGATATCAAAACCATTTAATGTGCTTATGCCTTAACTGAAGATATGGCTACAAATATTTTTCAATGGCATTCTGAAAGGGAAAATCTCAAGAAAGTAGCTAATGTTCATGAAATTGATGCTTTTACCTTGTTAGCAAATCAAGTTGCTGCAATTTTAAGGAAGTTAAACCAATTTAGAATAATTTTTCTCATCCAATTTTCATGATAGAAGAGAATTCATTAGGTCAAATGGTAGATTTTAGAAACTTTGAATGCAATAAATAATAAGCAGAATAAGCTATATTCAAAAATATTATCACCAAGAATAGAAGAACTATCCCAACTTTAACTGGAATAACACTTCAGGCGGTAATAACCAGCAATAGGGGGAACACTCAAGTCAACCCATTGAGAAATTAGAAAAACCAAGGGAAGAGTAATTAAAGACCTACTTATCCTCCAGGTTTTAACAGTAATTCACACTTTAAGGAGAAGACGTTGTCCAAAGAAGAAGTGGTGTTACAAATGGAAAATCAATTAAAAATTCAAGGAGCCACAATTACAAATATTGAGAATTAGTTGAAACAAATAATAAATTCATTAAGTAATAGATCCCAAGGAACACTTCCTAGCAATGTAGAACTAAATCCAAAAGACCAAAATAACGAGCAAGTAAAAGAAGTTCAACTTAGAAGCAGAAGAGAATTGGAAGGTAGAGTTCAAAAAGAGACTGAAGTGGAGGGAGAAAGGATTGAAGAAGAAAAAGAGGATGCTCTGAAAGGTTTAGAGAGACATGTTTCTCCACTTATAGTTGTGTTGACCTCACTTTTGGTTGAGTTCTAGAAATTTCTTTAGTAGCCTAGGTTTAGCTACAGGACATTCCTACANACTAGAAAAGGTACCCTCACCATTAGAAACTCAAAACTCTTCTCTTTTCTCAACTTGAAGTTCCACATATTGGTCCTAACCTCTAGCACTTAGTAGGTAAGATCATTATGAGGGAACTCAAGGAGAGTTCCTATAGGGCTACTTGACCTTAGGATTGACCCTGGGTGTTGGTTTGGAGCTAAGGTACACAATCCCCTCACAATACCCTCACCATACCCTCACAATACTCTGGCTACGA
>JXCR01139693.1:48966-163267 GCA_002079205.1 Phalaenopsis hybrid cultivar | reverse complement strand
TAAACTATGAAAATTATGGGGTCAGTTTGACTTCATCTTTTTCAAAACTAAATTTTTTAAAACGTCCTTCCGAAGCGGGCAACGGGATTTCAATTCCGATGACCGACAGCTTCTTACGGGCAAACCCCACACCAAAAATAGTGTCGACATTGAGCTTAACATAAAGCATATTGGGATATTAAAGAATTTAATTACAATTTAAAGAATGTTGGTGAGAAAATGCTATTATAATTGAATGAGCTTGAAGAGATAAGGAATGAATCCTATGAAAGTGCTAAGATTTATAGAGAAAAGATGAAGATGTGGAATGATCGAAAGATTCTAACTAAAAATTTTTAGCCAGGGAAACAAGTTTTGCTTCATAATGCAAGGTTAAGATTATTTCCAGGCAAACTTAAGTCTAGGTGAATGGGTCAATTTGTTGTGATGAAAGTTTAACCCTATGGAGTTATGGATATCAAAAATCCTAAGACTGACAAAACATTTAAAGTGAATATTCAAAGGCTGAAATCCTATTTTTTAGGTGAACCCTTATATTAAATGATTTTATGATGTTGGGTCAACCAAAATAAGCATTGATTATGTCGGGCTGACGATGTCAAACCAAACGCTATGTGGGAGGCAACCCATAGTTATCTGTGTGTTTGTTTTTATTATTATTTTGTTGAGTTTGATTATTTTGGTAGTATTTTGACTATATCATGAGTTAGTAATTGATATAAGATCTTAAGAGATGACTTAGACATGTTAGAACAAGTATTACAACGTTAAGTTGACCTGTGTTAAATTGAGCATCAAAGCTTAAGCGCCAATACCCCGTGCTTAAGTGCGGCAATTAAAAAACATGTGCAAATTTTAGTTTCTAGAAGTGTTAACTAAGATTTGTTTGGATTTAATGTAGGAGAGCAATTCTATGACGTGTCTAAGAGTTATAGGAGAGTTTGGAGCCTATAAATGGATAGGGTATGTAAGGATTTTCACCACAATTCAATTATAACCCTATATCCTTTGTGAAAAGAGAGAGTTTTGGAAAAATGTCATCTTGGGAGAGTGATTTGAAGAAAAAGGAGGAGGCAATGAGAAAGAAGTTTATTAGTCAGAGTGCACAAGAGTTATATAACGGTTTCCTAGCAGTTAGTATCAAAGGAATAGCAGAGAAAATCACTAAAAGTGAGCCTGGCATGGCTTCAATTAAAGCAAAAGTGATGGAAGTTAACACACATTTGGATCACATGGAATGGCAACTTAAGAGGTAGTTTAGTCATACCAATTTTACAAAAGAAGGGAAGAAGCCTATGTATTTGAAGAACAAATAGATTGAAGAAGATTCAACTAGTAATATTAACCATTGTCCATTCTTTCAGATTTACATTCCAAATGCCAATGGAGAAACTAATGATAGGTCAGGATTAGTTCCACTGAATGGAGATTGGAATTAAGTTTGTTGTTTAGTGTTTATTTGTTTGGTGTTTGATTGTTGATGTTAAGTGTGTTTATTATGTTATTAATGTAATGATTGTTTAGTGATTGTGTTTAGGAATTTTCTCATCCAAAATCATTTGGATTGAGAATCTATGTATTAAAATGTTTGTAATTGTTCGTAAATGAATATAAGTGTTTGTTTATGTGAAATTTTGTGTTGATTAGTGTTGAATCCAATTAGTTAAGATTGGTGAATCTTGAGTAAGAGGAGAGTTGAAAGGGAAGAAAATAGTTGTTAAAGAGTTATGAGACCATGTAGGGTTAGTTGACTTAGGCTAAGAATACATTTCATTTAAATCAAAAAAATCAGAATTTTACACTAGTGCCAAAGCGCCAAGACCCCGCGCTTAAGTTTTGGTTTACGTAAACCGATTCACGAACTTTTCATGTGATGAATTGGTCTAAAAAACACCATTTTCTCACCTCACCTTCATCTTCTTCTTCGGGTTTTTGTGATTTTGAAGTTAGGGCACACCTATTTTGGAGAGTTCTTGGTGGTTTGGAGCAAAAATTACTAGATTTGATATCCTTAAGGTAAGAGCTTCACTTCTATGCAAAAATTTTTGAATTTCATAATGTATTTTGAGTGCATTCTTGAGCTACCTGAAAATCACTATTCATGGTGAAAACTTGAGAAAAATCTGTGGAAAATACATGGATTTGGAAGTATAAGCTTTTAGGAATTGATTTTAGCAATTTAAAGTTGAATTTGGAATTCATTGTGAATTTTATATATTTTTTTAGAAATGGCATCAAGAATGAAGAGGAGCAACGGAAAGTCTCAATTCAATTCAAGCAAGTTTGCTAGTACTAGAGTTCAGAATCGATACAGTGATGCACTGCAATTGAGGAAGTTGATTTTTTAGCGTTATTTTAAAAATCTGGGAGTAGTTGTAGAAGATCTGATTGTTTGGCACCAGTGGGAGCAGTTCTATTATTTTTCTTTCATAGCAGTGATTTTTGTAGTGCGGGATTTCTATGTGAATCCCCCCAAAGCTGAAGAAGAAGAAGTCATGGTGAGGGGAAAGTCAGTGCCTTTTTCAAGTGAGGTAATAAACTAGTTTTATCATTTGCCCTCAAGCACTTTATGTTTTTATTCAAACTATAGTCCTACTGAGGAGGAGTTAGATGAGATCATTTCATCTTTGACTAATGGGAGAGGGCTTTGGAAAATTACGAATGAAAGGAAAGTTAAATTTTCCACTTTGAAGTTGGATGTCACTGCAAAGACATGGCATTATTTCATTTTTTCTCGTCTGCTGCCTACCAATCATCTTAGTGAAGTGACCTGTGATAGAGCAACATTGAACTATTGTATCCAGCATTACAAGCCCATCGACATTGGAGCTTTGATTTATAATGTCATTAGCGGTTCTATCATCGCCGCTACTATTGTAGGTTTAGGATTTGCATCCTTGATCTTTTCATCACGTGAGCAGGCTGGAGTTAGATTTGATAGCTGGGAAGAGATCTTGCAACCTCTTAAGCCCATTACCAGTGTGAATGTAAAATCTTATTCACATCATTCCATTTTTGGCTGGAGAGGAGAATTTTCTAGTATTTTTGTTGCTTCGACATCTCGAGCTTCTATTTCACGTGCTTCTACATCTCAGGGTTAGACTTCTGGATCTATTCTCAGTCACAACTATTGCAAAGGATTTTGGATATCGTTAACTGTATTGTAGATAAGGTATTAAATTTAGAAAATTTTGTAGAGCATATAGATGGATACATGAGGAGACGAAGTGATTATGAAGGAGAATACAAATTAGCTATGGAAAATCTCATGAGAGGTAACCAAGATGTAGTTTTTCCTCAATATCCAAGATATCCACCATATGAGCCTGCAACTCCTTGGCATAGTGATGAGAGTGATGCAGAAGATGAGGATGATTAGACTATATCTATAGTTTTGTTTGATTTTTAGTTTATGTATTATTATGAACTGTTGATAGAGTAGATATTCTTTACTTTTTGGTTGTGTTTACAGTTGTATTTGTTGAGGCTATTATTTTTTGTTGTGTTTTGTTTCATTAGACATTATTGTGATGTATTCATGTTTTTGTAAGCAGTTATTATGTTTTTTTGTGGCAGTAATTGTGTTAACAATGTTATTTAGTGTATTTAGTTAGTATGTATTTAACTTAATTCTAGATTTTAGAAAGGTTTAGAATATAGCTAATTTGTCACTTTAAAGCTGCATGTTTTAAATTTACAATTTACTACCATAAATTTTTCTTTATGTTGCAGTTGTGAATGTTTGTTAGTGTGTTTATTTGCTTTTATATTATACTCTACTGCATAGAATTCCAATGAATCTCCATATGTTAAGTAAATTAAAATTTGATAAATTTAATTTTTACTCCTATTTTTAATTTTTGTACTTGCCTATTTAGGATATAAAAATTATTGCTAACATGTTATTCTTAGTTTTTTATTCTTGCCAATATTTATATATGCCGCTAAAATGTTTTATTTTATTAAAAATTGAAGTATGGGTGAGTGATGAAAATTTTTCTAAGAACTTAAAATTTATTTATTCTCAAATGTATTTCAATTAAATTTGATTTTGATTTGAAGAAAAATTATCATGTATATGAACTTATATTCGGTAACTAAAATTTTGAATATATAAATGAGTAAGAGAATTTAGTTAAAATTTATAGTAATGAAGAAAATTTTAAAGTTAAAATTTTTTAGTGTGGAAAATGCTAAGTATAGGTAACTATCTTTAGTGGGATAAATTGTATTTTTGAAAAATTTAGAAGATTTAGACTTTTAACTTCAAAACATAAATTTCTTTTATTAAAAGTAAGTTTAAAAAAACTATTATTATGTTTTTAAATAACGAAAATATATCAACTCTTTACTTTAGGAAATGAAGAGTGGAATTCAAAATTATTAAAGGCCTATCCAGATATAGCAATCCTTGCCTGAAAAGAAAAATGGAAAAGAAAATGAAAAAAAAAAGAAAATAAAATTGAAAAAGGTAGGAGAAGCTTGAGGATTAGTGTCTAATCCAAAATTGGTTCCACATCTGATCTTTCTAAAGTATAAGACTTGATAAACTCTTAAGCTTAAGGATATAATATGGTAAGTAAAATTATACTTAATAAGAATTTTTAAGTGGAGATTATAGAATGCCTAAACTCAATATTTGGAGAATCTACAATATTTAAGAACTAGATAGAACTCATATTTTCATATTTCTATACATTAAAATTTTCTAAACTCTAAATTGATCTCATTTACTAATTTTTTTCTAAATTAGACTACTATATTTCTACATCAAAATTTTAGGAACTTCTAAAGAAACTCAAATGCATCATCTATTTATTTAGTTTTTAAAAGATTGAAGCTTCACTTGAGATAAGTAACATTTTAAGTTTGGGGGATTTGGATACACCTAAAATATATAAACTTTTATACACATTTTACACATATTTTTGAGATATTACGCTTTAATAAAAGGTACTTGTGTGTTTATCTTACAGGTACAATCAAATGGATAAAAAAATGGTAAGAAGAGTGAAAATGGGTCAAATTTGGAGCAAAAATGAATTGGAGCACTTAAGCACCCAGGACTGCCGCTTATGCTCTAGTTATACAAAGAGAGCCATGCCTAAGTGCCAGGTACCCTGCGCTTAAGCGCCAAAAGTATTTATGTGATGATTCATTGAATTTAGATGAATTTTTGAAGAGGTGTTTGAAGCAACCCTTGGTAAAAATGTGGAAAATAGCCCATGAAATTGAAAATTTATTCAGTTGGCTTTTGAAAGGAGGCAACTACTAGAAGATTCATTGAATGGAGACACATCTTGAAGAGCACCAAGGAACCCTTTTGTATTTTTATAAAAGAAGAATTGGGTCATAAGGAGAGGGGATCCAATAGCCATCATCCATCCAAGTAATCGTTGTTGCCATCGTCGGCCACTTTTATTTTATTTTAAGTTTTAGTTTGTATTGTGGTGAAGGAAGAGAATTCAAAAGAACTTCAAGACATTTGGTGCAGAGAATTTGAGATAAGTGTTTATCTTTGTCACTACATTTGGTTTTAATTTAGATTCCATATTTTTATGCATGATTTCTACTTTTAAACTCATGTGTGGTTGTGTTTTCTCCATGGATTATGAGTAGTTTTCTTCATCTTTTTTCCTTAAAATGATAAGTGATTAAGTGTTGAAAAAAAGTTGTGTGAAGTGTTAGACTTCAATGTTCGAAGAAGTTGTGTTGATTTGAAACCTTTTACTTCATTTACTTCATGATTTAGCCAATTAAGATGTTAATACCTGTTGTGAGAATATGTAAGATTGAAGATGGTATTGTCTCAGTCAACAAATGGTAAGAATCACATATTGATTTCATGGATGAGAATGTAGTTCATGGGTTTGAGTGCAAATAAATAGGAAAGTAAACTTTCATGGGTGTAGAATTAGAGGACTTTAGAGTGATAGGCTAAAACTTCCTTTTTCATTTATAGTTTTAGGGTTTGATATAGGATGTTAGCCCCAAGGTGGAGGGAGAAGAGGGAACTCTAAAGTGAGAGCTAGTATCTTCCTTACTAACCAGTCTTCAAAACTATTCAAACTATAGATTATTCAATGCTCTTTATAACATCTCTAGTAAGGGTAAAGAATATTATTGCTCATATTTGGTACAACACATTTTGAAAACTTCCACAATATAATTTTTATACTTGTTACTGATTCATGATATGTGAACAGATATTGTACTTATATTGTCTTCATCTTGCAAATATTTAGTTAAGTTAATTAGTTGTTTACTTTATTTTTAAATATCAAAAATTACAAAAAGAATCGAATTTTCATTCCTATTATGGAATATTGAGTTTAAGTAAGAATATTTTGCTAAGTAAAACTTTGTTATATAATTTCTCCTATTTTAAAAAGTGCATATTGCCAATTTTCTCTGTGGGTTCGATATTTGGGGCTTAATCAAAAATTCCTATATTACTTGATAATGATACATATACTTGTGTAGTATCCCATATTTAAATATTATAAATATATTCTTCTTGCTTTATAGTGAGAAATTTTCCTAGCTTTTGCTTTGAATCAAGTTTTTTCTTACTTTATTACAACAATATGAATCATTATTAAGGAAATTAAGCATATAATTGCATACATCGCAATAAACATCTATATAGAAAGTCAGGAGCATCAACCCATGTTGAATTTGGAGTTATGCTATCATACTTTAGACTATGCGCAATGTAATCTTTTTGTTGTCTTAATTAACCCATGAATGAGACAAATGGTCAATCTTTATTGTCATATTAGAAGTTATGTAAGTAAGCACTCGCAAGGGTATGCCTATGGACATTAGAAAACTTAGACTCCTTCCCTTAATTAAGCTTGAGCTTATAGTGTTTTAAGATGTTTCATTATCACTTACATTTCCTTCTTTAATTAAACCTGACTCACTATGAAGCTCTTAAGGCTTAAGGGTAAAATTGTAATTTTTTTAAAATGTTTTGTAAAGTGTGTTTAATCTTCATGAACAAAATCAAATTTTTACTTGCCCAATGGCAGGGATCAAAATCAATGGTTTATTGATTTTCTAGCTCATGCCCCTCACTCTTGGATCATCCAAATTTTTATTTCTCCTTATGTATAATGATTTAACTAATTATAATTTTACCCTTTTTAGAAAATATCGTGAATGAATTGCTAAATTATTTTCCATTCATTTTTTAATCTTTTCAGTTGATTAATCATCACAATTTAACACCCATTCCCTTTATTTTAAGCCTATAAATTAATTAAATTAGGGTTAGAGTATAAAATTTCAAAATTACCATTATAACTCTAGGGTTTACACCCCATAACTCTTACATTTGAATTCAAATGCTCTTGAAACTTCACTGACCTCTCACTCATGGACTACTTAAGACATCGAGGAGAAATTATAATTTTCTATCATCTAAATATTTTTTTAATTATTTAAATCCTTAATCGTGCATAATAAATGATAATTGATTTAACTATCCAAAACTTGCTCTCTTCCCTTGAGAAATTTTTATGATGTTACTAAAGGTTAGAGGACCAATTAGGATAGTTTTCATAATTGTTTGAACTATATTTTAGTTTTTTATAATTTTTAATTAATTTTAGTATGAAAGTAGATAGAAAATACATTTTTTTATTTTAAAATCCACTTTCATTTTTCTTTAATCCCTCAAACCACATTGATTTCACCAAACTTTATTTCATAAATTTCTAACTTATATTTCATTTTTAATGATTAAATAAAGCAAATAGAGGTAATTAACATTGCAAATTAGGACTTTAATATTAGAGGTGTTCTCTGATCTTGGAAAAATTACAGGCTAGTTCTAAATTTAAGAAAAATAATCCCTGAAAATTTCATGCAATGATTATAAGTATTTAAATATTTATGATTTAAAAAAAATCTAGAGTACTTAATTAATTAAAAATTAAATATTAAACAAATATCCTTTTTTTGGTCTATTAGATTCTCCTCTGCTCACTGAGCACATGAGTATTTTTCTTTTATTTTTTAGATTTTTCTACACTAATATATGATTTTTTAAAGTTATAGTTTACTTTATGTATTTAATTAAACCAAAAATACCCACATTTTCCTACTTAACCACGTCGGTGTCTACTCATCTTAGGCATCTCCGAAGCTTCGCATGGTGCCCTCCCATTAGTTTCTCTTTCCTCATGGGTTGCCCTGCTACCCCGCGGTCTGGAATCTCTAATTGAACTGTTCTATAGTCTGAACAAATATGTGGTGTTCATTCAAAATACACAAAAATGGACAACATCTGGTCATCATCCCAAATGAAGTCTAGCCCAAGAATCATCCACACTCTAAAGCTAAGATATCTCTCAATAGTTGAACAAGTTAAGCGTGGTTTGTTCCTATAGCTTCATTTAAGAGAGATTAACACATATATATGGCTAGCTAGGCAGGGATTATTCATTTCTTTCACAAAAGTCCAAATTGAGGCAAAAATGAAAGTTTAAAACATATACCTTTGCCCAAGAGGTGAAACCTTGATTGGGTTGGTTCAGAAGCTTTGCTTTTGGTCCCACAAACTTCCTTCAAGTGTTAGTTTGCTCTATGGATGGGTCTATGTATGACCTAGACCAAATGGTGGATCAGGTTTGGTCTAGCACTAAGATATGGGGTGCAAGAGGGGGGCTTTTGATTTTAGAAGTGGTTTTAAGCTATTGGGAAGTTTATAGAAGGATCAATTTGAAATTTTGTGGGGTTTGGTTGAATGGCAAAAAAATTTCTAGTTCTCAAATAGAAAAATATGGTTTATTAGTGGGTTATAAAGGATAAAGATGGTGGGGATGAGCTTTATATGAGTGTAACAAAGGTTTGGAATGATTTTGACAAAGTTTCACCAAGTTTCATGCACATTCTTGTTTTGGTCGCGAAGTGTTGGTGGTTTTGTAAGCTTTGTCAGGGGCTTCAATTGGTTAGGTAAAGGGGTGTAAGCTGGTGCTTATATGGAGGAAAGATATTGGAAAAACTACAATAAGAGTGAGCAACATTATATGGACTTAATTTTGAGTTTTTGGCAAGGTGTTGGCTTTCGGGTTTTTGATTTCCTGGTGGCCATGGTGGTCGGACAAGGTATGGGAGGTCACTTTTTGGCTTTGGGAAAGTCTAAGGTCGAGATTAGTGAAGCTAATTGGGTTGAATCATGGGTTTGTGTGGTGATTTAAATGGAAAGGGGTTTGGCATTCTTTTTGTTCTAACTTTGATTTGACTCATGGAAATGGGCTTGGGTGGCTCCAAGGTGGCTTGTTCTGATGGCCAGCCTTGCAACTTGAATGGTTAAATCCCTATCATAGATATTAGGGCTTAATCATTGGTTAGAGTGAGTTGTACAAAAGTCTAAATGCTTTTTAAGGATTCCTAAAAGTATTCTCTCCTTTTGACACTTTCTGAATGATGACTTGTAATGGCTAATAATGGCACATATGTGTCTTGGGAGAGGCTTCATGGCTTGCATGTGGCTTGGGCAATTTTGATGAGCTGTGAGGGATCATCAGTAGGCCGATTTTAGGAAAAGTTACTCATGAATTTTAGGATTTAGGGTTTGATTTTAATCAAATGAACAAGGGGAAGGATTTTACGCTAAGTTAGGTGGGCTTCTAATTTAAAAAAAATTGAAAATTAGGCTTGTTTTAAGGAGCTTCTAGGATGGGTAACAAGATGTTGGTTTTGGGCTTGATGGTTTTAAGTCATTCATGATAGGCTTGATGGAATTTAGGGTTTATCATGATGAATTTTAGCACATGAGCTTGGTGAATTTAGATTTAGCATGAGGGTTCAATTTTGGCGAGTTTTGAACTTAGAGTAAACTTGGGTAGATTTAAGTATAGGCTTGAAATTGGAGGGTCTTGAATTGGTTTATATTTGGTTTTAGGACTTGATGGGTTTATACTTGTGCATTTTGGACTCTTGGGTGAGAGTATGTTTGAATTTAGTGGACTAGAGTTTAAGGTGGACTTGGGATAAGTTTGAATTTGAAATTTTGGTTACATTTAATTTGGGCTTGAAATTGGGTGGGATTGGATTTGATTTTTGATTTTTGTGGATTTGATAATTTGGGCAATTTTGGTGAAAATTAGGGTAACTTGAATCTAGAGAATGTTGTTATTTTTAGGAATATTAGGAAATTTGATTAATTTTAATGGGAATTGTGTGATGTAAGGTTAGTGATGGAGTGTGAGACAACCAAGTCACCCAGAGTCATCCAAAGGCTTCATGATCTTATGGAAACTCTCCTTAAGTTTCATCATGTTGGCCTTAACCGACTCAGTAGAGTGTTGATGCTATAAGACCACCCATGAGAGACTTCACAAAAGAGTCAGAAAGTGGTATGAACTTCTAAGTGGGGTGGGTCCTATGGCTAGATCCTAAGTTCTAGGAGAATAATTTAGATCTCCCCATAAATGAGGTCAACACCATCAACTACCATAGATCTACATTTTGGGGGTTCCCAACAATGAAAACCTCCTAGTACTACCAAGCTCCTTGTACCACACCAAGTTTAGCAAAGTCAGGGGCATGCTCATGTTCTATCTATCTGTTGGTACCAATTTAAGGATTGATCCAGCAGACCAACTCGCTTTTTTAACCCAAGCCACATCCTCTTTGCATTCTCATGCATGGGCTCCAACTTGAATGCCCCATTGCTACTCTTCAAGGGAGTGGGATGTTGGATGTTTATTTCCTACACCGGCTCTTTTCCTCGTCAATGGATATTTTTTCCCTTAAGGGAAGGCGAGGCCTCATCATCGGATGACAAAGTCGACTCTTAGAATGAAGAATTGGGCAAGGCAACAAGAGCACTTTACTAGATGTGGCCCTCTCAAAAAGGTAATGAAATAAGGATTCCTTAGATGTGAATTCGGCATAACAGTCGACGGCAAGCCAGTTTTCAAGGAAGAGGGAGTTGCAGTCAAGGTTTCATCTAGAACCCTTTTAGACATAGATGTTTTTTTTTCACCTTCCTCTACATAAACAAAATGGGAAACATATTTTAAATGAATGGCAGTAACATTGTATGTCACCGTATTTTTAATAATGATAGTGTCTTTAGACATAGAGGTTATGTATCTCGAGGCCACATTGTAGGGAGGTGGGTCCTCAATTTCTATGAAATTTTTTGGCCTTGGGAGACACTGATGCTTCCAGTGTCTGACAGTTAGTTTCTCCTTCATTGCCTTGGCCTTAATCGACACATCAATATCTGAGAGGCATCACTATTCCTCAATCATCTTACCCCTCAGCATATGGGTAACTATCTCCTCGATGATGTACTATGGGATTGAGAGATGAAAACTGATAAACGTAACCATGTTAACATCCCTACTAGATGGAAGACCTTTAATAGCTTCGTTCAATTTGTCCAGTCACCAAAACAAGAGCTGGCCAGAAACTTCTTTTAATCCTTTATCTTCTTCACTCTGAGAAGGTGAAGCTACTCGCACACTAAAGACTTGGTGAAGCCCTCCTTATCAACATTGAACAAGAAAATGTGCTTAAACAGGTTGATTGAACATGAAATATGCTCCAGATGACGATAAAGGACAAAATTCATTATTGAGCTATGGAGTTTGAAACACTTGCATCAGACTTACCCCGTATGTATTAAAAACACTTCAAAGCTTATTACATGAAGACAACCAGAGGCCATACTTGAATTGTTCCCAATAAAAGACCGTATTCTTACCCAAGTCATTTATTGCTTATGCCAACCCAGGCATCCTCAGAAGGGAAATGTTGTTGTGAAGAACATACTTTCTATGCAACTCCTCCACATTGTCATCCATCAAGAGCAAAGGATTGGAGCCATTAAAAATGCCAAAGAGGGTGCAAGAGTATTTAAGAGCCATTGTAGAGAGCCAAAGGTAGACAAAAGATGAATAAATAAGAAAGACCAAAGGCATAGAGAAAGAAAACATAATGCATGAAAAAAAAGAAATGATAATTTTCCCTACTTATAGGGCAAACATGTATAATGAAACATTACATAATGAGAACTGTCACACCAAATATCCTTTCAAGTTTATTTAAAGACCCTTTTATTACAAAAAATATTATTGCAAGTCTCAAATAAATTGCTTTATGAACGAATCCTTTAACACCTCAGTTTAGACATAACACCTCTAAGTCAATCTTTGGAAGTCAATCTTTGGAGGACCATCTCTCCGCCTAACCTAACCTGATCCACCCGTTTAGCCTCACAAAGGAACTTTCTTAGATCAGCCAACTCAAGAAGCATTCTTAGCTAGCATAGTGCCTTGGCTAGCCTGCTTTATAAGATGGCAACCTTGGTCTGCAGAGCCGCAACCTCTGAGCCCCTGGTGACCAAGTGGACTGATAACTCCCGCACATGATCAATAGTCAAACCTTTGATTGAACCCTTTAAAGGACTGACCACCACCGCCAATGGTCCAGTCCCACCCGCCTGCTGCTTTATAGATCTGAGAGAAGGAAATTGAGGCTCTGCATGCTTTTTTTGAGAACTAATAGCAGGCAAAGTGTTAGGTGACTGATGCCCCTCCGAAGTGATTGATGGCTGAACTTCCACAAATTCAGCCTAGGCCACCGCGGTTGGGGCGAACTCCAAAATGTCCTTTAAAGGCACACCATCTTCATGGCCCTCATACTCAATTAATTCATCTACATGGGTATAAGGTCAAAAAATTGTTAAAAATTCCTAATGGCCAAAGATAGCTTTATGTACCCATAAATCTATTTATCAAAGAAAAGGTCTTCAAAATCTTTTCTCTCTCACGAGACAAGCTACCTCTGCCTCTCGGTGGTGGTGGCTGAGGAGAAGGGTTCATCATCTCTAGATTTATCTCTCTTCTATGCTCCTCAGAACCTGTCGCAAGAAAAACTTGTTGGCCCTCAATAATCATGTTCATATCAGGCCCAAACGCTAAAGTTTTATATTGGAACTTTTTTGGCAAATGTTCCTCAGTGCCATCAAACTAGCTGACTACATCGATCGGATCAGGTTATTTCCTCAGCCTTTTTTTTCACACTCTTCCTCTTTTTCATTGGTTTTGGGGCCCAAAAGCCTACATTGGCTAGAATTATGGGATCCACATCAACCCGACTTGTTTCATCAACCATGTTGTACCTCAGATATATAGAAAAATTAAGTGGCTAAGGATGTAATGCCAAGTTTGTGAGTTTATTTATAGAGAACCATAGGCACAGAACCCATGGGATGTAAATTGATTGATCAATTCTTGATTTTGATGCCAATGATTATTTAATAATTTCTTTGTTCTAACGCAGCCAGAAAAACATGTCGGGTGTCTGTCGCTACTTTGACGTTGGTGGACGGTCGGCGTCGCTAGTTTCCTATTAGTTGTTGTTGTTGTGGAATCACCAATTTATTACCTCTACCTTTTATCGAATTAATCCTTATCTTGAATATTAAGGTAAATGGAATAGGAACAAATATATATATAGAGACTTCCATGAGGATATATATATCAGTAGATTTAAAGTATATGTTTAAGGATATAATTGCAAAATAATCCTTATGTGAGTTGGTGACCATAAGAATTGAATTTCTTGGGTTCTTTTCTTCCTATAAGGGCAATCCCATATATTTAATTACATCTTAAATAGTAAAAGCCATTTAAGAAGACCCTTGCTTAAGGTTAAACAACTATTCTCAATAAAAATGTCCACATTCCACTTTAAAGGTGGTAGAGTCTTAAAGATTCTAACTATCTCATAAGTCAATGTTTAATTGAAGTTCATTCTTCGTTCCCAATCTTCTGCACCTATTTCGTCAATCCATTTCAAGTTTTAAATAACCATGCAAAAAAAAGTTAGTACATATTTTCATTTTTAGTTTGTTTATTTAATTTATTTAATTTATTTAATTTATTTAATTTTTAATATTTAGACAACCCTGGCAAGATTTCTATAGCTCCGTCATCCCAGGCTTGTCAGGTATTCAGATCTACTTAGCCGAAAGGTGATTAAACCAGGACCGGAAGAATCTTGTCACCAACCATAGATTGCATTGTCCAAGAGATTTTTATAGATCTAAACACTGGGGTTTAAGTTGCGTTCTGTGATCTTTGTTCATTACGGTTTAATTTAAGTTGTAGTGTCGTTTTTTAGATTTCAGGGATTGGAAAATTTTAGGTTGCTTACAATTTATTAATTGATTAAAATTTTCATTTTTTTTATTTTGGTTTAGGATGAATTGATCATGGTCCCATGGTTTTGTCATCCTGGGTCATTAGATTTGTGATTTTATTAGTCATGAATGATAAAAATATATTTGGTCAGCAACCATAGGTTACCTCCTCCAAAATATCTTCCCAAAACTAGTTACATTTTTGCGTTCAAGTTTAAGTTTTAATGTATTTTAGAGTGGGTTTTATGTCATTTGATTTCTTAACCCAAGTCATTCCTAATTGAGGTAAAATATGTTTCATTTCTTGTATTGAGAAATAAAACCCTATTTAACCTTCAAATACTTGGTTTGGTTTTATGTCATTTGATTCTTAACCCAAGTCATTTCTAATTGAGGTAAAATATGTTTCATTTCTTGTATTGAGAAATAAAACCCTATTTAACCTTGAAATACTTAGCTTGTGATTTTATCTTTAGAGAATTGACCCAAACTAATTTAGGCTAGTTTGAAGAAATTCAAGTTCAAAATAACTTTTAAACTTAAATGGAAGTTTAAGTTAATTTAAACATAAATTTTCTTTACATCTAAATGAGATTTAAATCAAGTCTAGACTCAATAATCATTTTTGAACTTAGAATATTTCATTATGGAAAAATAAAGTTCATTCAAAAGCTTCAATTGAACTTAAGTTGAGTTTGGTTAAGTGTGTGGCTCAATTGAAAGGAATTTCAAAGTGAGGTAAATTTTCTTATTCTAAGTTGGGTCAAGTATAATTTAAACTTATACCTAATGTGTATAAGAGCTAATTTACTCTCGATTTAACTAAGTCTAATGTGATTAAGACATATTTAATTCATTGTTGATTGAGAATACTTGAAGCAAAACTTAGGTTCGATATAAATTGATCCTATAGATTTAGATTCAAATTTAAATTTTTATTTAAGTTTAATTTATGTTGGACTTAAGGTTTAAGATTAATTTGAATTAAACTTAAAGGGTTGGACTAAGTCTAATTTGGTTTGGACTTAAGCTAAGGTTCTATTTGGGTTTGAATCTAAGGGTTAAATAAATTAAGTCTAATTTGGCTTAAACTTAAGAGATTAAACTAAGTCCAATTTGGTTTGGACTTAGGCTTAGGTTCAATTTGGGTTTGAATTTAAGGGTCGGATGAGTTTAATCTAATCTAGGTTAAACTTAAAAAATTGGACTAACTCCACTTTGGTTTGGACTTAGGCTTAGGTTCAAATTGGGTTTGAACCTAAGGGTTGAATAAATTAAGTCTAATTGGGTTAGACTTATGAGATTGGACTAAGTCCAATTTGGTTTGGACTTAGACTTAGGTTCAATTTGGGTTTGAACCTAAGGGTTAAATAAGTTAAATCTAGTTTGGGATAGAATTAAGAGATTGGACTAAGTCCAATTTGGTTTGGACTTAGACTTAGGTTCAATTTGGGTTTGAACCTAAGTGTTAAATAAATTAAGTCTAATTTGGGTTTGACTTAAAATATTGGACTAAGTCCAATTTAGTTTGGATTTATACTTAGGTTCAATTTGGGTTTGAACCTAATGGTTAAATAAGTTAAGGTTAGGTTCAATTTTGTTGAACCTAAGGTTTAAGGTTACGTTTAACATGAATTTAGACTAATCCTAAGGATTAGGGTTAATTCTAACATGAATTTAGACTTATCCTAAGGTTTAGGGTGAACTCTAACATGAATTTAGACTTATCATTAGGTTTAGGATTGGAATTAAGCCTTGTTTATGAATGATTAAACCAAATTTTATAAACGTTTAATGAATAGTTAAGTCTAATTTAGGTTAGACTTAATTAGGGTTTAAGATTGATTAAGCCTAATTTTGATAAGGCTTAATGGATAATTAAGTCTAATTTAGGTTAGAATTAATTAGGATTAAGATTGATTAAACCTAATTTGATAAGGCTTAATGGATAATTACGTTTAATTTATATTAGACTTAATTAAGGTTAAACTTGATTAAGCTTATTTTTGATAAGGCATAATGGATAATTAAGTTTATTTTAGGTTAAACCTAATTAGAATTAAGATTGATTAAACCTCATTTGATAAGGTTTAATGGATAATTAAGTCTAATTTCGATTGTACATAACTAGGATGAACATTAATTTAGTTGAACCTAAGGTTTAAGGTTAAGTTTAACATGAATTTAGACTTATCCTAAGGATTAAGGTTAAGTCTAACATGAATTTAGACTTATCCTAAGGTTTAGGATTAACTCTAACATGAATTTAGACTTATCATTAGGTTTAGGATTGGAATTAAGCCTTGTTTATGAGTGATTAAACCTAATTTTGTAAACGTTTAATGNATATATATATATATATATATATATATATATATATATATATATATATATATATATATATATATAATTATAGTTATTATATTTTTAGGCATGTCAAAATCCCCCAAACTTCATTGTTACTTGTCCTCAAGTAACTCTCCTTTTTATAAAACATATTCTTTAAGTTATGGTAGTGGGTTTCATTAAAGATTCCTATAGTTTTGCCCCATAAATGAGATAGTGTAACTTTTAGAAAAATTTTCAATAATTCAGGTTAGAACTAGAGTGTAAGAATTTTCAATAATCAAGATAAAAATTCTGATTTTCTATTTTTTAAGAAAATAATTGTAATTTTTCATACCTATAAATCCTAGAAGAATTAAAAGATAAAATTATATGAGAACTCCATTAGTAAAGATTTGACTAATGCCATTAGAATAATTGTAATTAAGTTTCTTCCCTTAAGATAATTTAAGTGAGGCCAATTTTTAATTAAACATCTCCTCAAGATTCTCCCCACATATTTTATTTTTCTTTCTTTTTCTTTTCCTTTTCTTTTCTTTTTCTTTTCTTTCAGGATCTATTTAATTTTTACTTTTTTATGTGAGGATTATTATATCTAGATAGCCATTCATGATTTTGAAGTTCACTATTCTCCTCCTAAAATTAAAATCTTATGACAATTCTTTACTTTATTATGAGTATTAGTTTAAAAATAATTTTTCATAGAGTCTCCATTTTTTAAATTATAAATCTAAGATTCATAGTATTTTAAAAATTCAATTTTTTCTATTATAAATAGTAAAAGCATATCCC
Organism: Phalaenopsis hybrid cultivar; assembly: GCA_002079205.1. NCBI lineage: Eukaryota > Viridiplantae > Streptophyta > Magnoliopsida > Asparagales > Orchidaceae > Phalaenopsis > Phalaenopsis hybrid cultivar. Next base: position 145,962 of record JXCR01139693.1, on the reverse strand, counting down.
CATTTTCTTATACCAAATACCTTAACTCTAGAACTACTCCGTATTACAAAAAATTTTAACTTAAGTATACTATAAAAATCATAGAATCAAAAATATAGCTATCTAATTATAACACCACATACCATAGGTTATTTCNTATTATAAATAGTAAAAGCATATCCCCATTTTCTTATACCAAATACCTTAACTCTAGAACTACTCCGTATTATAAAAAATTTTAACTTAAGTATACTATAAAAATCATAGAATCAAAAATATGGCTATCTAATTATAACACCACATACCATAGGTTATTTCAAAAAAAAATTAAATATAGTCTATTGATGAAAAATAAAGCTTAGTTTTTAAAGGTTTTTCTCCCTCCCCCAAAACTAAGTTTCTAAATAGTTTTAAGCATTTTACTACAAAATTAATATGAAGAGAGAAAAATGTAACATAATTATTATCTATCATAAGGTCTAAACATGAAAATAATAGAGGTATAAGTGGACAAAGGAGGTGTGTAGAAGTAATAAATCTAAAATCAACATGTGTAGTGATACACCAAAATAATATATTGTCTTAAGTACATATTTTATGCTTATTTTTGGTGATATCACACTTTAAATAAGGGTATTTTCATGTTTTTATTGCAAGGATATCACGCATAATGCACCAGATTGGTGCTTGATGTGCCGTTTGAGAGAGGCTTGACGTATGATGCACCAGAACTAGCGCATGATGCACCAGAACTGGCGCATGATGCGCCAGAGATGACTTTTCATGGATTAAGGTAGTTCAAGATGAATTTTGTGTGAATTTTTAAAGGGACACTTTCTCTATACTTCTATTGGAGTAATTCAATGCATCTAAACACTTTTGGATCAAATGACACATCTTTTGAATTCAAATGAGTTGACTTTTAGAGGAAATTTTGAATTCCTTTTGAAAAGAGGTAGCCTAAAATAAAAGAGGTAGATTTCAAGGAGTTTAAGGGGGGACAAAAAGGATAAGAAAGTGGGGGTGGCGTGAAAGGCAAGGAGAGAAGAAGAGGAGATTTTCTTCTAGGATTGTAAGAGGAGAGGAAGGTGAGAGATTTCTTTTCCATTACACTTCTAAGAGAGAATTGAGTGTGCTTGTAAAGAGAGAAAGGCTTGGAGAGAGCTTTTAGGGATTTGTTTTGGAAGGATTGTGAAATAAGTTGTGTTTTTTATTTCTTTTATTTTGTAAACTTATTTTTATATATGAAATCTATGTTTTGTCATATCCTTCTCATAAATTATGAGTAGTCTTCTTTATCCTTCTCCCTACTTTGAGATATGGTTTTGTGAAGAATTGATTTTGTTTTTTATGGTTTTAAATGTTAATAATTTGTGATGATTTGAACTCCAATCTTCATTTACTTTTTGATTTGGCCAATTGAAATGTTAAAACATGTTGAGAAACATATGTTCTGAAAAGGGCTATGATTTCTACAACAGGGTGAGAATCACATTTGATTTCATGGGAGAGTATGTCATCCATGGAATTGAGTGCAAATAAATTAGGAAATATAATTTGTTGAATGTAGAATTCAAGTTCTTAAGGTGACAGATTAAAATCCCCAATTTTGTCCAGTTGATTGGAAACTCATGCAAGATTGTTAGTCCTCAAAGGAGGGAGTAGTGTGAGCTTTAGAGTGGAAGTCAGTATCCTTCCAGCCTAACCACGAAATTAAGTACCAAACTCTATATTGGTCAATGTTCTTTGTAGCTCTTGGAAGATGGTAAAGAATAGGATTGTTTTTATTTGTCACAAAACAGTTTTTATATATATTTTTTCAAATGATTTTAACTTCTTCATAATCCATATACTCATTGTAAAGGGGAAGAATGTTTTTTTTCAATTTGAATCTTCCATCAACAAAAACTTTGTTTAGTTTCTGTAATTTCACTTTTGAAAGTTTAGTTTTCAGTTAGTTAACTCTATCTTTCAATTGCATTTTATATAGCATTCACTTTAATAGTTAATATTCAAACTTTGCACTTTACTTTTATTTTTGTATTTTTAAATTATAAAATAATTTTAAGAATTTACTTATAGGTTTTTCCAACTTCCCTATGGGATCTATATCTAGGACTCTATTAGAACCCTTTATTACTTGAGTGATACGTATACTTGTGCTGATTTTAAAGGAGATTTGGCAGTTTAAACAGAGTTTTAAAGATAAACTATTTTCATAAAAGGTATTTTTGTTAGGATTATATTGCATATTTATTGTTATATCTGTCGTGTGTATTTTGTAATATTGAAAGATATTTGCAAAATTTACACACTAAATCTACCCGCATCAAATTTTTGGCGCCGTTGTCGGGGAAGTAACGGAAAATATTACTAAATTTTTTTATTTTATTATATAAATAAAATAAAGAGTTTTGTAGTTTAGTTTTGAAAATTTTCTTATTTAAGTGTGTTTTCTTATTTTTAATTACTTGCTCTATTTGTTTATGCGTAGGGTAAGATCTAAAAATTTAGTACCTTACAATTCTATGTTAGAGAGAACAATTAGAAAAATTTGAAAACAATAAAAAAAATAGATGATTTTAGCAAAATCTCTTCAAATTTGAGTAATGCTGGAAATGAAAATGAACATCATCAGAGACCTTTAAGAGATAATGTTAATCCTACAGTATATGAAATTCATTTAAGCATACAGAACCTTGTTGTAGCTACCAATTCATTTGATCTTAAACCTGTTATTATCCAAATGGTACAAAATATTCAGTTTGGAGGAATACCTACTGAAGATCCTAATTTACATCACGCTAGTTTTCTAGAATTGTGTGCTACATTTAAATATGATGGAGTGTCAAATGATGATGTCAGGCTTGGACTTATTCTTTTTTCACTAAGGGATAAAGCTAAGATGTGGCTAAATTCATTAGCACCTGCATCTATCAGAACATTAGGAGATTTTTCACAAATTTTTTTATCAAAATATTTCCCACCTTCAAAAACTGTTAAGCTTAGAAATGATATCACATTTTTTTTGTCAGTTTGAAGGGAAATCAATTTATAAAGCCTGAGAAAAATTTAAAAATTTCCTTAGAAAATGTCCACACCATGCGTTGTCAGATTGGTTAATAATTCAAACTTTTATAATGGGTTGGTTTGATCTCTTAGATTGATAATTGACGTTGTTGTTGGTGGATCCTTAATGTCAAAACCATTCGATGAAGCAAATTCATTAATTTATGAGATGGCTACTATTAATTTTCAATGACCCTCTGATAGAGTAAATTCAAAAAGAGAGGTTAGTATTCATGATTCTGATGCAATATCTATGTTAGCTGCCCAAATAGCCGTTATATCAAAGAAGATAGATCAATATGGAATGAATTATTCTCAGACAGCACCTGTGCTTGAGAAAAACTCATTGGGACAAATGATAAAATCTCAATCTTCTTATAAAACTTTAAATGCAATAAACAATCATTTTAATTATCCTTATGCCAATTATTAAAATCCTAGTTTTAAGAATCATCCAAACTTTAGTTAGAGTAACAATAATTCTAATGTTGCAAATCCATAATGGGGAAACAATACTGTGAACCAATTGGGAAACTCCAACAATCAAGGGAATCAAGCTTATAAGCCTTATTACCCCCTAGGTTTTAATAATTTGCAAAAAAAGGAGAAAAAGTTATCAATGGAAGAATTGATATTGCAAATGGAAAGTTAATTACAAAGTCAAGGAGTTGCAATTAGAAACATGGAAAATCAATTGGGATGTATTGCTACCGCACTTAATATTAGACCTTCGAGAACATTGCTTAGTAATGTTGAAGTAAATCCTAAAGATCAGAACAAAGAGTGATCCCAAATTTTTGTATGTAAGGATTGATGAAGTTGACACCACAACAGCGCCAAAAACTTGATCCTTATATGAAAAGTAAGTTTTGTAAAAAATATATATAAATTATAAGCAATGAATAATGGGATTCTATGAAAGTATACATATCGTTATCAAGTAATAATGGACTTTCTATTTAAGCCCCAACAATTGATCTATAGGAAAGTGTAACTTAGCAATGATAAATTTTAATATGAAATTTATAGAAAATCTAACGAAATCACTGTCACTAATTTTGAATGTTGAGATTTTAACCAAACTAAATTACTTAACCATTAACAAAAACGGAAATGCAACTTTTAAATGTTAAATACTAATCTAAGTTCTATGTTTAGGTAATAAAGATTTCTTATGTGAAAAAGCATTCTTCCCACTACAATGAAATTCTGGTGAAATGAGATGAGATAAATGTTTTTAATATGGATTGTGCCAAATATGAGCAAATTTAATTCTCTACCCTGATACATTGCATAGAAAATTATTGGCTAATCTTATGTTTAGTCCATAAATCTGTGGCTAGGCTAGGAGAATACTGTCTCCCACTCCAGAGCTCCCACTTCCTTTCACCTAAAGGCTAACTTTCGCTTTAGTTTTTAAACACAAAGACCAAATTGAGAATTTTAGTCTATCACCCTAAAGATTCTCCAATTTTACTNTGTTAAATACTAATCTAAGTTCTATGTTTAGGTAATAAAGATTTCTTATGTGAAAAAGCATTCTTCCCACTATAATGAAATTCTGGTGAAATCAGATGAGATAAATGTTTTTAATATGGATTGTGCCAAATATGAGAAAATTTAATTCTCTACCCTGATACATTGCATAGAAAATTATTGGCTAATCTTATGTTTAGTCCATAAATCTGTGGCTAGGCTAGGAGAATACCGTCTCCCACTCCAGAGCTCCCACTTCCTTTTACCTAAAGGCTAACTTTCGCTTTAGTTTTTAAACACTAAGACCAAATTGGGAATTTTAGTCTATCACCCTAAAGATTCTCCAATTTTACTTNGAGAGAAAAATGTAACATAATTATTATCTATCATAAGGTCTAAACATGAAAATAATAGAGGTATAAGTGGACGAAGGAGGTGTGTAGAAGTAATAAATCTAAAATCAACATGTGTAGTGATACAAAAAAATAATATATTGTCTTAAGTACATATTTTATGCTTATTTTTGGTGATATTACACTTTAAATAAGGGTATTTTCATGTTTTTATTGCAAGGATATCATTTTTCGGTATTTGGAGCAAAAATTGTAAAAAGGACAAAATTTGGAGCCAAAACAGTGAATTTTGGAATTCTAACGCATAATGCACTAGATTGGCGCTTGATGTGCCGTTTGAGAGAGGCTTGACGCATGATGCACCAGAACTGGTGCATGATGCCCCAGAATTGGCGCATGATGCGCCAGAGATGACTTTTCATGAATTAAGGAAGTTCAAGATGAATTTTGTGTGAATTTTTAAAGGGACACTTACTCTATACTTCTATTGGAGTAATTCAATGCATCTAACCACTTTTGGATCAAATGACGCATCTTTTGAATTCAAATGAGTTGACTTTTAGAGGGAATTTTGAATTCCTTTTAAAAAGAGGTAGCCTAAAATAAAAGAGGTAGATTTTAAGGAGTTTAAGGGGGGACAAAAAGGATAAGAAAGTGGGGGTGACGTAAAAGGCAAGGAGAGAAGAAGAGGAGATTTTCTTCTAGGATTGTAAGAGGAGAGGAAGGTGAGAGATTTCTTTTCCGTTACACTTCTAAGAGAGAATTGAGTCTGCTTGTAAAGAGAGAAAGGCTTGGAGAGAGCTTTTAGGGATTTGTTTTGGAAGGATTTTGAAATAAGTTGTGTTTTTTATTTATTTTGTTTTGTAAACTTATTTTTATATATGAAATCTGTGTTTTGTCATATCCTTCTCATAAATTATGAGTAGTCTTCTTTATCCTTCTCCCTACTTTGAGATATGGTTTTGTGAAGAATTGGTTTTGTTTTTTATGGTTTTAAATGTTAATAAANCAAATTTCTTTTACTAAAAATAGAAAAACATAGTCTTATTCTCTTTTACCAAATATCTTAGCCCCTAGAATTAACCTTTTTTATTGAAATTTTTTACATAAATTTACTATGTATTTAGAAACATAAATATAGTTATCCAAAGTTAACTCCTAATACCAAAGGTCATGTCAAATTTAAAATTTTGAAAATATAGTTAATTGAGGACAAATAATATTAAGTTCTTTTCTAATAATGATATTTCTTCTCCCCCCCAAACTTAAATTTTTTTAAAGATTTTTAAATGAAGAACTTTAAAAATGAAGGGTAAAAGAAAGCATTAAAAACATAAAAAACATCATACCTGTTGAAGATTCTGATTTTTTAACATAAATTTTGAAATGCTGCAGGTGCTAATATGAAAACTACAAGGCTAAAAACATTAAATTGCACTTAATACATATAAAATTTGTTGAGAAAGAGCTAATGACAATACATAACAAAGTGCTGAAAATAAAAACAAAACTAAACTAAATTCTAAAAATGAAAACAATTTTCTGCATTACAGTTTAACATAACATAACAAAAAAAGTCTCAACAACATCACAACACAAACAATACAATCACACAGTACAAACATAAACAAACAAACAAAATAGATCACCAGTCATTATCTTCCTCATCATCAACATCTAAATTTTGCTGCTGATATCGAGTATAAGTAGGGTGAATAGGGAACTGAACTGAATGGTCACCTCTCAGATATCTCACTAAAGCATCATCATAAGCAGCATCATATTCAAATTTTTGGCGAATCAGATCATCAGCGTGACATTTCTGGCCTCCAAATTCTGCATCTTATGATCCATCCTCAAAATATCTTGTTGTTGAATCATCATATGGTCTAACAACTCCCTATTGCTGGGGTCACTTGAAGAAGGCTCACTAAAGGTTCTAGAAGTAGAAGGAATATCCCTAGCTTGTCTTCCAGATCTCCAATCAACACGAGACTCAAAAGTTTTGATGTTGACAGGCCCAATCGGTCTCTGAGGCTCAATCCTCTCCTCATCAGGTATGAAATCAACTCCTGCATGCTCACAAAGTGTGTAAATCAGAGCAGGGTGCGCCAATCCACCAGTGGTCTCTCCCAGAGCAATAGATCGAGTGTTCATATAAATGATAGAGCCTACATTTATATCCATCGCTTATTAAATACAGTAGTTCAGGATGTCTCTATCCTTGGTCACTTCACTATGATGATTTGTTGGAATCATCCTCCCAGAAATAAAATAGTGTTAGGCCATCCTTGGTCACTTCACTATGATGATTCATTGGAATCATCCTCCCAGAAATAAAATAGTGTCGGGCTTTAAATAGTACATTTAACATACAAAGGGGAAAGTTAACTTTAACTCTATTTTTTACTTTCCAAGCCCCTTTTTCACTTGTCAGTCTGATCTGTAGCAGAAAAAAAATGATTCTGGCATCTATACACATCTTCTAACTGATAAAACTCATTAATTTTTCTTAGAGTAAACTCCACCATTTTTCCTCGAACAAAAACAAAATCATCAGAAGCATCAGCAAGGTTGGCATAAAATTCCATTACAATCCCAGCTATCACATCAGTAGTAGCAGAAGTTTTTTCATTGCTGAGCGATAATCAATCATTCAACTTCTCCTCCCAGATTTTTAAAACCTCAATCCTGAATTATTTTTTATTTTCTTGCAAATTATGTAATCGAGCACTGGCTCTAAAGCTAATAAATCTTTGCTCATCATATTATACTTTTCTTTTGCTCGATCTAAGTGTCATAGAAAATCTAGAAAAATTTGAAAAGTTTCAAATAAATCCTAAGAACTCTCAAAATCANTCACTAAAGGTTCTAGAAGTAGAAGGAATATCCCTAGCTTGTCTTCCAGATCTCCAATCAACATGGGACTCAAAATTTTTGATGTTGGCAGGCCCAATCAGTCTCTGAGTCTCAATCCTCTCCTCATCAGGTATGAAATCAACTCCTGCATGCTCACAAAGTGTGTAAATTAGAGCAGGGTGTGTCAATCCACCAGTGGTCTCTCCTAGAGCAATAGATTGAGTGTTCATATAAATGATAGAGCCTACATTTATATCCATCACTTATTAAATACAGTAGTTCAGGATGGCTCTATCCTTGGTCACTTCACTATGATGATTCATTGGAATCATCCTCGCAGAAATAAAATAGTGTCGGGCTTTAAATAGTACATTTAACATACAAAGTGGAAAGTTAACTTTAACTCTATTTTTTACTTTCCAAGCCCCTTTTTCACTTGTCAGTCTGATCTGTAGCAGAAAAAGAATGATTCTGGCATCTATACACATCTTCTAATTGATAAAACTCATTAATTTTTCTTAGAGTAAACTCCACCATTTTTCCTCGAACAGAAACAAAATCATCAAAAGCATCAGCAAGGTTGGCATAAAATTCCATTACAATCCAGCTCTCACATCAGTAGTAGCATAAGTTTTTTGATTGCTGAGCGATAATCAATCATTCAACTTCTCCTCCCAGATTTTTAAAACCTCAATCCTGAATTATTTTTTATTTTCTTGCAAATTATGTAATCGAGCACTGGCTCTAAAGCTAATAAATCTTTGCTCATCATATTATACTTTTCTTTTGCTCGATCTAAGTGTCATAGAAAATCTAGAAAATTTTGAAAAGTTTCAAATAAATCCCAAGAACTCTCAAAATCAAATGTAAACTACTTTAAACTTAAATCTACTAACTAAGAGTTCTTCACCAAAGCATTTTCTCAAAATTTCTCAAAAAAATTTCAAAATTTCAGATCTAGTCAATGTGAAAAAAATCTTTGGTGAAAACCAAAATTTTTTACTTTAAAGTGTAGCTCTTACCTAGAGAAGATGAAATTTGAAGTTTCTTTGCCTTAAAATTGCCTCAAATCCGCCCAAAATCAAGCCCTAGATGCAAAACCAAAGGTTGAAGGTGACTTAAGGGGTAAAAATGGAGGTTTCAGGTGAAAATTGTGAATTAAATTGTTAATTTGCTGCTCTCGGGTCGAGGGAACCGTCGGCGCCAATGCCAGAGCCGTCGGCGCTAAAGGCCTGAAATTCACTATTTTGATTTTTCAAATTTTTAATTTCCTTTTAATTTTCTTNAGATCTAGTCAATGTGAAAAAAATCTTTGGTGAAAACCAAAATTTTTTACTTTAAAGTGTAGCTCTTACCTAAAGAAGATGAAATCTGAAGTTTCTTTGCCTCAAAATTGCCTCAAATCCGCCCAAAATCAAGCCCTAGATGCAAAACCAAAGGTTGAAAGTTACTTAAGGGGTAAAAATGGAGGTTTCAGGTGAAAATTGTGAATTAAATGGTTAATTTGCTGCTCTCGAGTCGAGGGAACCGTCGACGCCAACGCCAGAGCCGTCGGCGCTAAAGGCCTGAAATACACTATTTTGATTTTTCAAATTTTTAATTTCCTTTTAATTTTCTCNATATTTTAATCATGGCACATTCATTTTATCTCTTCATTTTACCATATCTCAAAGTAGGGGGAAAGATAGAGGGAACTACTCAGACTTCATGAGAAAGATACAACAAAATAAAAATTTCATATATAAAATAAAGTTCATACAACACTAAATAAACAAACAAAATTATCTAGAACTTTTTCTCAGAGCAAATCCTTTGTAGCATTTCCTTAGAAACATGAGAAGAAGAATTCTCTCACTTTTCTCCTTCTCCAACCCTCTTACAGAAAGTTTCACACTAAATCTCACCACAAAAACTCTAAACTATGAAACCAAAATCACTAATTGACTCTAATATGGTAGTGGAATGGAATGATGTGGAGCGAGAAATGAACGTAGAGGAGTGAAAAACGTAGAGGAGCCCATTTTCTGATAAAATTCGGCCCTAAATAGAGCCCAAGGTCGGTTCTCCAAGAGATGCCTCCAAAAACTCTTCAAAAATTTGTCCAAATACATCAAACCATCTAGAAATGGGGTCTGCATCGCCTTTGGCACCGACAACACTGAGTAAAAATCTCCAGCGTTAAATTATTCTACGCCATCGGTGCTGACCTCGGCGTTGCCGGCGCTGAGCATTTCCTTAAAAACTTAATTTTGACTCTAATTTCATCCTTTTTGCTTTCTTTTTTCTTTAAGCCCTAAAAATCAACAACCTTCCCTTCCATTAAAGTGCAATATCACCAAAAATGAGTATAAAATATGGGTCTAAAAATGCATAAATTTTTGGTGTATCAAAATCCCCCAAACTTACATGTTACTTGCCCTCAAGTAACTTCTATAAAAAATATGACTTATGGTAAAGAATTTAACTTTTAAACTTCCATATTTTAGTTTTCTAAACATAATAGTTTTATNTTTTACCATATCTCAAAGTAGGGGGAAAGATAGAGGAAACTACTCAGACTTCATGAGAAAGATACGACAAAATAAAAATTTCATATATAAAATAAAGTTCATACAACACTAAATAAACAAACAAACTTATCTAGAACTTTTTCTCAGAGCAAATCATTTGTAGCATTTCCTTAGAAACATGAGAAGAAGAATTCTCTCACTTTTCTCCTTCTCCAACCCTCTTACAGAAAGTTTCACACTAAATCTCACCACAAAAACTCTAAACTATGAAACCAAAATCACTAATTGACTCTAATATGGTAGTGGAATGGAATGATGTGGAGCGAGAAATGAATATAGAGGAGTGAAAAACGTAGAGGAGCCCATTTTCTGATAAAATTCGGCCCCAAATAGAGCCCAAGGTCGGTTCTCCAAGAGATGCCTCCAAAAACTCTTAAAAAATTTGTCCAAATACATCAAACCTTCTAGAAATGGGGTATGCATTGCCTTTGGCACCGACAACACTGAGTAAAAATCTCCAGCGTTAAATTATTCTACGCCATCGGTGCTGACCTCGGCGTTGCCAGCGCTGAGCATTTCTTTAAAAACTTAATTTTGACTCTAATTTCATCCTTTTTGCTTTATTTTTTCTTTAAACCCTAAAAATCAACAACCTTCAAGAAAACATCAAAATACCTTCTATTAAAGTGCAATATCACCAAAAATGAGTATAAAATATGGGTCTAAAAATGCATAAATTTTTTGTGTATCAAAATCCCCCAAACTTACATGTTACTTGCCCCCAAGTAACTTCTCTAAAAAATATGACTTATGGTAAAGAATTTAACTTTTAGACTTCCATATTTTAATTTTATAAACATAATAGTTTTAACTTAAGAAAAATTCAAAATAACTTCAGTTAATACTAAAGGTGTAAGGATATTCAGTAATTAAGTATAAGGTTTCTGATCCTTTATTTACAAAACAACTCCAGTTAATACTAAAGGAGTAAAGATATTCAATAATTAAGTCTAAGGTTTCTGATCCTCTATTTCTTTTAAGAAAAATTACAATTTGTTATATTAAAGTCACTTAGAAAATTCATATGAAAAAGAACTTCATAAAACTTTATTGATAATTAAGTTAACATTCAAGTAAAAAGTTTAGAAAATGTGACCAAGTCTTTTTTCTTAAGTTGATTCAAGTGAAGTCAGTTTTTAATTAGGTGTCTCCTCAAGCTTCTCCTCACATCTTTTCTTTTTCTTTTTCTTTTACTTTTCATTTTTTTTATTTTTCTTTCCTTTTTCTTTTTTTTTTCTTTTCTTTTTCTGAGGATTACTATACATGGATAACCTTTAATGATTTTAAACTTCACTATCCTCTTCTTAAAGTTAAAAATTGNAGTTAACATTCAAATAAAAAGTTTAGAAAATGTGTCCAAGTCTTTTTTCTTAAGTTGATTCAAGTGAAGTCAGTTTTTAATTAGGCGTCTCCTCAAGCTTCTCCTCACATCTTTTCTTTTTTTTTTTTCTTTTTTTTTTCATTTTTTTTATTTTTCTTTCCTTTTTCTTTTTTTTTTCTTTTCTTTTTCTGAGGATTACTATACATGGATAGCCTTTAATGATTTTAAACTTCACTATCCTCTTCTTAAAGTTAAAAATTATTTACATTTCTTCACTTAACAAATTAATATTAACTTAAAGATTTTATAAAGTTTAATTCTTTCTTCTTAAATGAATCTCTTTAAGATTTTTAATACTTCAAAAATACAAATTTCTTTTACTAAAAATAGAAAAACATAGTCTTATTCTCTTTTACCAAATATCTTAGCCCCTAGAATTAACCTTTTTTATTGAAATTTTTTACAAAAATTTACTATGTATTTAGAAACATAAATATAGTTATCCAAAGTTAACTCCTAATACCAAAGGTCATGTCAAATTTAAAATTTTGAAAATATAGTTAATTGAGGACAAATAATATTAAGTTCTTTTCTAATAATGATATTTCTTCTCCCCCCCAAACTTAAATTTTTTTAAAGATTTTTAAATGAAGAACTTTAAAAATGAAGGGTAAAAGAAAGCATTAAAAACATAAAAAACATCATACCTGTNAATATAGTTATCCAAAGTTAACTCCTAATACCAAAGGTCATGTCAAATTTAAAATTTTGAAAATATAGTTAAGTGAGGACAAATAATATTAAGTTCTTTTCTAATAATGATATTTCTTCTCCCCCCAAACTTAAATTTTTTTAAAGATTTTTAAATGAAGAACTTTAAAAATGAAGGGTAAAAGAAAGCATTGAATACATAAAAAACATCATACCTGTTGAAGATTTTGATTTTTTAACATAAATTTTGAAATGCTGCAGGTGCTAATATGAAAACTACAAGGCTAAAAACATTAAATTGCACATAATACATATAAAATTTGTTGAGAAAGAGCTAATGACAATACATAACAAAGTGTTAAAAATAAAAACAGAACTAAACTAAATTCTAAAAATGAAAACAATTTTCCACATTACAGTTTAACATAACATAACAAACAAAATCTCAACAACATCACAACACAAACAATACAATCACACAGTACAAACATAAACAAACAAATAAAATAGATCACCAGTCATTATCTTCCTCATCATCAACATCTAAATTTTGCTGCTGATATCGAGTATAAGTAGGGTGAAGAGGGAACTGAACTGAATGGTCACCCCTCAGATATCTCACTAAAGCATCATCATAAGCAGCATCATATTCAAATTTTTGGCAAATCAGATCATCAGCGTGACATTTCTGGCCTCCAAATTCTGCATCTTATGATCCATCCTCAAAATATCTTGTTGTTGAATCATCATATGGTCTAACAACTCCCTATTGCTGGGGTCACTTGAAGAAGGCTCACTAAAGGTTCTAGAAGTAGAAGGAATATCCCTAGCTTGTCTTCCAGATCTCCAATCAACACGAGACTCAAAAGTTTTGATGTTGACAGGCCCAATCGGTCTCTGAGGCTCAATCCTCTCCTCATCAGGTATGAAATCAACTCCTGCATGCTCACAAAGTGTGTAAATCAGAGCAGGGTGTGCCAATCCACCAGTGGTCTCTCCCAGAGCAATAGATCGAGTGTTCATATAAATGATAGAGCCTACNTTTCCATTACCAACATATTGATCATCAATAGGAATCATAGGCTCCCATGGTAGTAAAACTTTTTCCCAACTTTCATATGGCACATGGGATTAACTGCAAATCAAAAAAATAGTTGAAGAATGCCCAAGTCCATAAATTGGCCCATTCATAATGATTCTCATCACAGATTTAAATATAATTGAACCTATATCAATAAGTTTCTCCATTTGAATGCAGTAGTTTAAAATAGCACTCTCCTTAGTGACTCTACTGATCTTCATAGTAGGGAGTAAATTTGCACAAATAAAAAAATGTCATTGTTTCAAAATTGGATTGAGTGATGAAGTAGGAAAACTAATATGTCTTTCATCTCGTACTTCCCACATATCACTTTCATCCGTCAGAAAATTATAAATATCTTGCATCAAATCTCGCATAGGAATGAAATTTGCATAATGACAAATTGGAACATTTTCTATCATATACAATTCATTAATCCTCACAGGAGTAAATGGTACAGCCGTACCTCATACGAAGACAACTCCTTAGGTAATTCCATGTAGATTTGCATAGATCTCCTTCACTACATGTACAATAACTGCAGCGGTAGTGTAACACAGAACTTCTCATGACCTTTGCAGAATGATCTTGTCAACTGGAGCACTTAGATTGATCAACCCATGATTAACAAATCCTCTTTCCTTGATTAATCTCTTCTTTATAATAATTTTATCGTATAATCTTTGTGCGTCAAAACTAATAAACTTTCTTTTATTAAAAACTCCATACCTTGAAGTATTTCTTCAATTGGAAGCCATGAAATCCAAAAAAAAAAGTTTTAGGCGTCCTACGCAGTTGTTAGGACTTTAAAAACACCTCTTTGCAGTAATTATGGAGCGAAATCCCACCANTATAATAATTTTATCGTATAATCTTTGTGCGTCAAAACTAATAAACTTTCTTTTATTAAAAACTCCATACCTCAAAGTATTTCTTCAATTGGAAGCCATGGAATCCGAAAAAAAAATTTTAGGCATCCTACTCAGTTCTTAGGACTTTAAAAACACCTCCCGGCAGTAATTTTGGAGCGAAATCCCACCAAAGTCAGCCAAAAGTCACAAGAACCATCCAACCATCATCGGCACCACCGGCGCTCTCAAGGGGCGCTGCCGACGCTGAGATCAATTTCCTTGGGCGTCGTCAGCGCCAGTGGCCAAATTTTTGCGATTTTTAAATTTTTCGTTCAATTAAATCTCAAATTTTCTTCCATTAACAATATTAGGCTTAATTTATAATAAATGTAGTTGTGTAGGATTATTATCTAGTAATATATAAGACACTTGACAAACTAAATAGTAATACATAAACATATAAGTATGGGTTGCCTCCCACAAAGCGCTTGGTTTAATGTCGTCAGCCCGACATACCATTTGCTTAGTTGGGTTGACTTAACATTAAAACTTCTTTACATTATGGTATGTGCCCTTCATAATAGTGTTTCAAATGATGTCCATTAACTTTAAATATCTTTCCAGTGTTATGATCTTAAATCACAATAGTTTCATAATGATAGACTTAATTACTTTAAATGGCCCTAACAATATGGATTTCATTTTTCCTGGAAACAATCTCAATCTTGTATTATATAATAGAACCNCATACCATTTGTTTAGTTGGGTTGACTTAACATTAAAACTTCTTTAAATTATGGTATGTGCCCTTCATAATAGTGTTTCAAATGATGTCCATTAACTTTAAATATTTTTCCAGTGTTATGATCTTAAATCACAATAGTTTCATAATGATAGACTTAATTACTTTAAATGGCCCTAACAATATGGATTTCAGTTTTCCTGGAAACAATCTCAATCTTGTATTATATAATAGAACTTCTTGTCCATGTTCAAATTTCTTCTGAATAATCTTCCTATCTTGCCATATTTTCATTTTCTGTTTATAGATTTTTACATTATCATATGCTTCATTTCTAATCTCCTCAAGTTCATTGAGTTGCAATAATCTTTTCTCACCAGCATCTTTTAGATTAAAATTAAATTCCTTAATAGCCCAAAATGCTTTATGCTCTAATTCTACAGGTAAGTGGCATGTTTTTCCAAATATCAGTCTTTATGGAGACATTCTTATAGGAGTTTTATAAGCAGTTCTATATGCCATAATGTTTTATCCAGTTTAGCAGAACAATCTAATTTATAAGGATTTACAGCCTTTTTCTAAAATGCATTAAATTTCACGATTTGATATCTCTACTAGACCACTAGTATGAGGATGATAAGCAGTAAAGAATCTATGCATAATATCATATTTCTTAATTAATTTTCGATTCTCTTATTCCTAAAATGAGATCCTCCATCAGTAATAATTATTCTCGGCATTCCATATCTTGTAAAAATATTCTTAATTAAATATTTAAAAACACTCCGAGCATCACATCTAGGTACAGCAATAATATTATGGGCCTAAGTACNTCTACAGGTAAGTGGCATGTTTTTCCAAATATCAGTCTTTATGGAGACATTCTTATAGGAGTTTTATAAGCATTTCTATATGCCCATAATGTTATATCAAGTTTAGCAGAACAATCTAATTTATAAGTATTTACAGCCTTTTTCTAAAATGCATTAAGTTTCACGATTTGATATCTCTACTAGACCACTAGTATAAGGATGATAAGCAGTAAAAAACCTATGCATAATATCATATTTCTTAATTAATTTTCGATTCTCTTATTCCTGAAATGAGATCCGCCATCAGTAATAATTATTCTCGGCATTCCATATCTTGTAAAAATATTCTTAATTAAATATTTAGAAACACTCCGAGCATCACATCTAGGTACAACAATAATATTATGGGCCTAAGTACATACCTACTGCAACCATAAATTGACATTTTCCCCAATTTAATACTAAATTGTTTTTCACATACTTCTACAACTTTTTCTAAATTATTAATGCATAATTAAAATGAAGTTCCAAATACAGAAAAATCATCCACAAACACTTTCATTCCATGTTTTCTAAAATTACTAAAAATTAACATCATACATCTTTGAAATGTTGCAGGTGCATTGCATAGTCCAAAATNAATTTACTATATCAGCATACCATGGTACATCCATTTCATCAATACTATATAATTGTTCATCAGGGAAATTTTAAAAAATTTCATTTGCAAAATTAGTTAATTTTTCTATTTCTATTATAGACAAATGAACAGCTATTTGATTAACATTTCGCTTTCCATCAATCACGGTAAAATCAAATTCTTGCAATAGAAGTATCCATCTAATTAATCTTGGTTTAGCATCATTCTTTTGCATTAAATATTTAATAGCAGAATGATCTGCATGCATTATACTTTTAGATCCAATTAAATAAGGTCTAAATTTATCAAAGCCATAAACATTAGTTAATAAGTCTCTTTCAGAGGTAGTATAATTAATTTGAGCTTCATTTAGAGTCTTACTAGCATAATATATAACTTTAAAAACTTTATCGTGCCTTTGTTCTAATACAGCTCTAATTGCATATTCACAAGCATCACACATTATTTCAAATGGTTTCTCCCAGTCATGTGATACTATTATAGGTGCAGTGACTAATTTTTTTTTAATAATTCAAATGCATTTATGCATTCTTCATTAAAATCAAATTTTGTATATTTTTCTAAAAGTTGGCATAGAGACTTAGTTATTTTTAAGAAAATTATTATGTAGCGCCTGTAAAAACCAGCATGTCCTGTAAAATTTCTCACCCCTTTAATACTAGTAGACGGTGGTAATTTTTCTATTACTTGAATTTTTGCAGGATCTACCTCCATGCCTTTTTTAGAAATTTTATGCCCCAGTACAATACCTCCTGCAACCATAAATTGACATTTTTCCCAATTTAATACTAAATTGACTTTTTTCACATACTTCCAGAACTTTTTCTAAATTATTAAGGCATAATTCAAATGAAGTCCCAAATATAGAAAACTGGTCCATAAAAACTTCCATTCCATGTTCTATAAAATTACTAAAAATTGACATCATACATCTTTAAAATATTGCAGGTGCATTGCATAGTCCAAAAGACATTCTACAAAAAAATAAATGTTTTATATGGGCATATAAACATTAGTTTCTCTTGATTCTCTAGAGCAATTGGATTTTTGTGATAACCGGTATATCCATCTAAAAAGCAATAGAACTTATCCCCTCCAATCTATCCAACATTTGGTCTAGAAAGGGTAAAGGAAAGTGATCTTTTCGGATGACCATATTTAATTTTCTATAGTCAATGCAGGTTCGCCAACCAGTTACTTATCTTATTAGTATTAATTTATTTTTCTCATTTTCTTCAACAGTCACTCCTCCTTTCTTTGGGACACAGTGAATTGGGCTTACCTAAGCACTATTTAAAATATGATATATAATTTCATCATCTAACCATTTTAAATACTTTTTTTTAATAACTTCTTTCATTATTAGGTTTAATCTTCTCTGAAGATCAGCTTTAGGTTCATATTATTCATCTAATAAAATTCTGAGCATACAAATTGAAGGACTAATTCCTTTATTATCTGCTAAAGTCCATCCAAAAGCCCTTTTATACTTTTTCAGCATTTCTATTAACTTTTTTTCCCGAATCTCATGTACTCAGAAGATATAATAACAGACAATATAGATGACTCTCCTAAAAATACATATTTTAAATGGGCAGGTAATATCTTTAATTCAAGTTCAGGTGGTTTAATACTTGAAGGGATAATATTTTTACTATCTTTTTCCAACAATTCTAACGTTTCAAATTTGCCCTGAATATAATCCAAATCTTCTTCTTTAATTTCATCTTCATTCTCAAAAATTTCTCCTTACTTAAATTTATCTTCAAATTCTTTCTTAAATTGTTTATTACGTAGATAATCAGCTACTTCCAACCTAAAACATTCATTATCTTTTTCTATTGCAGGATATTTTATAGCTTTTGCTACATTAAATTTTACTTCTTGATCACTAACTCTCATTATTAATTCTCCTTTTTGTACATCTATTACAGCTCTTCCTGTTGTAAGAAATGGTCTCCATAAAATAATAGGACTCTCTTTATCTTCCTCTATATCCAATACTATAATGTTTACAGGGAAAATAAATTTATCCATTTTTACTTGTACATCCTCTATAACTCCTTTTGGATAAGTTATTGATCGGATAGCTAACTGAAGAGTTTCAGTAATAGGGGAAATTTCTCCCAAATCTAAACATTTAAAAATTCATGAGGGTATAAGATTGACTCACTCCTAAATCACATAAAGCTTTTCCATAAAACTTTTCACCATTGCACAAGGTATAGTAAAACTACCAGGATCTTTTAATTTTTTAGGAAGCTTTTTCTGAGTAGTAGCACCACACTCTTCACTGAGTGCAACAATCTCATGATTTGTAAACTTTCTTTTCTTATTTAGTACATGCTTTATAAATTTCGCATAACATGACATTTTTTCCAAAGCTTCAACAAAAGAAATATTTATTATTAATTTCTTAAGGATTTCCAAAAGTTTTGTAAATTGTTTATCTTTATTCTTCTGCTTCAGTCTTTGAGGAAACAAAGGTAATGGTTTTTCTAAAGGAACCTATGTTTGTTCATTTTCTTATTGATCATTTTCCATTTCTTCCTTCGCTTCATCAACTTCAATTTCTCTTTGGATTCTTGTTTCAATTTTTTTCCACTTTGTAATTGAATAGCTTTAATTTGCTCTTTATTTTGATCTTTTGGATTAACTTCCACAGTAGTCGAAAGAATTCCAAAAGGTCTGTTACTAAGTGCAGTAGCAATATGTCCTAATTAATTTTCAAAATTTTTAATAGCAGCCCCTTGATTCTGTATTTGATTTCCCATATTTAAAATCACTTCTTCCATTGTCAACTTCTTTTCCTTAACTTGTGGTTAGGATTGAAGTTAAATCATGGAGGATAATAAGGTCAAAAATTAAGATTTCCTTGATTGTTCAGATTTACAGATGGATTCACCAAATTATTATAATTATTCCAACTAAAATTAGGGTGATTTTTCCATCCAGGGTTAAAATAGTTAGAATAGAGATTGTTCATAAGATGGTTAAGTATCAATGATCTGTCACTGTGAATTTTCCTCTAATACTGGGGGTATTTGAGAATAGTTCACTCCTATTTGATCAATTTTTAGAAATAACAGCAATTTGAGATGTCATAATAGACATTACATCAGAATCATGAATACTGGCTACTCTCTTATGATTTACCCTTTCAGAGGGCCATTGAAAATTATTAGTAGCCATTTCTTCAATTAAAGAATATGCTGCATCAAAAGGTTTTGACATTCATGATCTACCAGCATCAACATCTATAATAAATCTTAATGATCCTACTAATCCATTGTAAAAAGTTTGAATTATTAACCAATCTGGCAAAGCATGGTACAAACATTTTCTAAGAAGAACCTTAAATCTTTCCTAGACTTCATATATCGATATCCCAGCCCTATTGTCCCATGCCATGGTGAAATGTCTCTGAAAATGGAGACTCAAAATAAGAAAAAACACTATTTAATTAATTAAAAATTATATATCCATCAAGTAGACATGACAATATTTTCACATTGTTCTCCTTTGTTCACTGAGAAAGAGAATATTTTTATTTTATTTTTGTGATTTTTCTACACAAAGATATGGATTTTTGAAGTTTTGGATATTTAAATAATTCAAATAAACTCCATTTTTTTGCTTAAGTGTAGCGTTGCCACCTCAACTTAGGCAGATCTAAACTTTCCAAGCGACGCTTTCAGTTTGGCGCAGCCAGCCACCTCAGCCCTGACTCGACCTGCAGTTCGCGTTCCATTCCTTCATCCGGTGCAATCTCGTCCATCTATCCTATACACACTTGATCTAACGCCACTCCGTCATCATCCACAAAGCCCTAGTATGAGAACTGTCCAACTTCTAGGATCAATATCTCTCTCAATACTAAACTAAATTAAGTGTGGTTTGTTCATATAAACTCTTCTTGACTAGGAGAACATATCCATACAGTTAATTAACTTTTAAACCAACTCTATAAACATGGAAAGTTAAATGAAGATTGGTCTAGGGTTAGGTTTCAATACCTTTGCCCAAGAGGTGTGGCCTCGATTGGGTGCTTCCAAAAGCTTGCCTTGAGTCCAAAGAGCTCCAAGATGAAGCCTCAGGCAATGGTGAAATGCCTAGACCCAAATTCGATCAAGGCCGATTTACGGTGTTGATCAAAGTCTACCTTAAGGGGCTCTGGTGATGGGGTGTGGAGGATCTTCTTTTCTCAATGTGGGGATGGTGTGGGTTCAATTAATTTGGATTTGGTGGAGATTTTTTGGAGATCTGCTGTTTCGGCCTCAAATTAGGGTTAGAAAATTGGATTTGTTCAGTGGTGGAGAAGGCTAGGGAATGGTTGCATTGCATTTATGAGGTCTTGAAGAAGCTTTGGAAGCAATTTGGTAGAGTCTCCCCATGGAATTCCAAACTCTCTTTCTTTGGCCATGGAGGGTGGGTTTAAATAGAGGAGGAAAGAGAGGCCACCAGGGGAAATTGGTGGGTTCTTTAGGTTGCTTATGGGGATGGCAGAAAGGTTCAAAAATCCAATTAGGTTGAGATAACTTGTATGGGTTTAATTTTGAGTTTTATCCATGGAGGAGCACTTGCACATGGCTTTTCCGGCAAGCTAGGTGGCTGGCTGACCATGCTTAGGTCACCATCTAACTCAGGGAGGTCAGGGCTTGGGTTTGGTGAAGTAAATTTGGGTTGGCCATGTGTAAAGGTATTAAATTGAAATAGTATGGGGAAAGGGCTATTTTTGGTCAATTTGGATCAAATCATGGTTTGGGGTTGGGTTCACCCCTCAAGAAAGGTTTGGGTGTTGAGGAGAATCAGGTGGCTCAGCTGAAGTGGTGTGGAGAGGTCCCCATCAAAGGGATTTTGGCTTAACATGGGTTTAAGTGTGTCATTAAAAGGGTTAAAACCTTTTAAAGGAGGCTTTAAAGTGGCTTGGCATCTTTCCATTAATAGTTTCGTGATGTGGCAAGGCTCGCATGGCTTTTCTATGGCTTGAGAGTGGCTTCATGGCTTGCATGTAACTTAGCTAATTTTCATGAGAAGGTATTTTGGATTTATTTGTTATTTTTGTGGAGTTTGTTATGAGGCTTCATTTGGAAAAATTTAATCATGAATTTAAAACTTTAGGAATGATTTTAATTGAATGAATGATGAGGAGAAATAAAATTATCATGTGGGCTTTGGATTTACTCTTTTGGAATTAAATGTGGTGTGCTTGGGCTTTTGATATTGAAATTGATATTGGGGTAAAATTTGACCTAATTTAATGTTTATTTTGGTGTAATAATATTTCATGAAGGCTTTGAAAGAATTTCAAGTGATTTTGAATTGAATTGGGAGGTCAATTTGGGGCATTTAAACATATTGGTCAAAATTGGGGCTTTTTGATTTGGGTAAAATTAGGCTTGCAATTGGATAAAATTAGGCTTAAATTTTGTTTAGATTATGATTGGGGATGCTGAATTATTATTTGGAATTGAAGTTGGGTAAGATTGGGGTCAATTGGGCCAAAATTGGGGTTAATTTGGGGACATTTGGGTCTTTAAGGGCAAATTGGGGCTTTTGGTCAAATTGAACTAATTTAGTCAAATTGGGTCAAATTGATGATCACAAATTGAAATTGGGAATATTTGTGAGGATTTAGGAATTTTTGGAAATTTTTGAAATTTTAGGTCAAGAGGGTCATTTTGGTAATTTTGACAATTTTTGGGGGTATTTTGAAAATTTCATGATTTTTGTGAATTTAGGTAGTGGGGAGTAGTTTGAGATAATTTTTGGACAAATTTGGGTGTTTTGGGTAATTTTGAGATTTTGGCAAAAATTAGGGTTGTAGGGTTATTTTGGTAATTTGATAGTTTTGGGCTAAAATGGGCAACAAGCCATGAAGGTCATGTCGAACCAATAGAAGCCTTGTGAGGACCCATTTTGGATGCTCAATATGCTGGTTCTAACCCTCTTAGCCAAAGACTAGCGGTATAGGTTCATCCATATGAGCTTTCCAAAAGGAGTCAAGAGACCAACTTAAGGGACCCTAGGGTTTGGGGTACGTGAAAGAGTGTAGTGGATGCTGGTTCTAACCCTCTTAGCCAAAGACTAGCGGTATAGGTTCATCCATATGAGCTTTCCAAAAGGAGTCAAGAGACCAACTTAAGGGACCCTAGGGTTTGGGGTACGTGAAAGAGTGTAGTGTGTGCAAGTTAGCCCCACCAAAACCAGCACACCCAGGGTTAGTCCTAAGGTCTGACCATTCTATGGGGGACACTTCTTGAGCTCCTCTATACTGACCCCACCTACTAAGTGCTAGAGGTTATGACCAATATGTGGAACATAAAGTTAAGTAAAGAAGAGTTTGGAATTTCTTAATGGTGAGGGTTCTTTTTTTAGTTCTCTAGAAATAATCAACAGAAAAATCCTATGGCTAGACTCTAGGCTACTAAAGAGGAAAAACTAGACATCGACCAAAAATGAGGTCAACCAATGGACCCCTAATAGGTGTAGTGTGTTGGGCAAGCACAACGTCCAAATTGGCGTTGATCGACGAGATCAACCAAGCCAACATAGATTTATAAGTTAACAGACCTAGAATAAAGAGCAGGATTGAGTGACAATTATTTTCACTAGGGAATTAGCAAGTGAAAATTCAATCAAAATCTAGGATTCGTAACTCTTGTTGGGGATTAGAGGTGGATCTCAAACTATTAGGTTTTAGGTATATTGAACGATAAGAATTAGGATTCAGATGTTGTCCCCAAAATGGGAATTGAAATGCGGATATCAATTCTGGAAAGAGAATCAGATGCCTTACTCCATTTAAGGTGGTCTTGAACTAATCTCGAAGAATGTGAACAAGATGCCTTGAATTAATCAAAGGGCTTATTCCCTCATCCCTAAAAGTTTGATAGTTGAACCATTGCATAGCAATGTGGAATCGGATGTCTGTATCCTCTTCTTCTAACATTGAACCATTGCAAAGCAATGTGAAATTGGATGTCTGTACTCTCTTCTTATAAAGTTTGATATTATTTCTAAGAAATATGGAAGCAGATGTCTGTATTCTCCTCCCTCAAAGTTGATATTGCTAAGCAATGTGGAAGTGGATGTCTGTATCCTTTTCCCCTAAAGTTTATATTATTGCTAAGAAAAGTGGAAGTGAATGTCTAAATCCTCTTCCCTCAAAGTTGATATTATTGCTCAGCAATGTGGAAGTGGATGTCTGTATCTTCTTCCCCCGAAGTTGATATTATTGGAAAGCAATGTGGAAGTGGATGTCTGTATCCTCTTCCACGATAGTTGATATTATTTATAAGTAATGTGGAAGCAGATATTTGTATCATCTTCCCCCAAAGTTTATATTATTGCTAAGCAATGTGGAAGTGGATGTTTGTATCCTCTTCCCGAAAAGTTGATATTATTTGGAAACATATTGCTACGTTAGGAAGGACTGCTTAAGGACTCAAGTCCAACCCAAGAGGTAGCAGGAGAAGATCAAATTGAGAAGGAAAGCACAAGGACTTAGATCCAACTCAAGAGCTGATTGGGAATATATCATTACATTGGGAAGGAATGCTCAAGGACTCAGATCCAACCCAAGAGGTAGCAGAAAGGATTAGATTGAGAAGTAACACACAAGGACTTGCATCAAACTCAAAAGCTAATCAGGAATATATCAGTACATTGGGAAGGAATGCTCAAGGACTTAGATCCAACCCAAGAGGTAGCAGAGGGAATCAGAATCTCAATACTGACCCCGAGAACAAAAGGAACATTATGCAGAGAATTCATGGTGTCAACCTTATAAATATGTTGTTTGTGAGGATTGTCTTTGGTGAGAAAAACTTGTGAAATTTAGTGAGATTTTATGCATAATGTGAAATTTTGTGAGGGTGTGGAGAAAACTAGTGCAGAGCATGATAGTCGCGCTGCGCAAGCAAAGAGTAAGAAACTTTAAACCCAAGATAAACAAGCTAAAAAAATTTATCATTTTCTATTCTTGTTGTTTTTATCATATTTAATTATCAAAGTATATTTTCAAAATTTTAATTTTTGTTGGTTGATTTTCAAAAATATTTTAAATATTAATATCACGCATTCGTTGTATCATTCTTTTTTTATTATAATTTAGAACCGTCGTATGATTCTGTGGCTCTTTATCAATCACATGAAGAGGGCAATTTGACAATCAAATTGAAACTTAAAAGAAATTTCATTAATCTACTTCAAATATGAGTTACAGACTGAGTATATGCTGAAGCATCGAAAGACAACATGTCGAACACATCTGAAACACCACATACTGAATATAAATCATAAGCTAAACATGTCTGATAGATGTCTCATGATATCAAAACACGGTACAAAAAGGTGTCTGTTGACTGTTTATCCTCGGTGGGATGAGCTCTTGATCAAGCTGACCTACTAAGCCACGCTCCATGATAAGCACTCCTTTTACATGTACTTAGAGGTGCAACTTTCTCATAGCTCATAAGGCTACAGCTCTTCCAATTTTGGGTCTAGACGGAACTCTTGTGGTATCTTTTCATCTCACATTCTTCAGAAAGTTAAGAAAACTCTGGGATATCGCACTCCCGGGATGCAGTGTTTGGCCAAATCCGCTCCATTTCCTTTCAAAACTACCACTGAGCCCATCGATAACGGAATCTCAATGGACCCTCTGAATTCTTCATGGCCAATGATGTCAATTTCTTTTTTGAAAGTATGTTGCTTCTGCTCATGAAAGTGACTGTACAAAAAGATCTGACAAAGTCATGACAATTGATATGGGGAGGAATGCAATCCCCCTTTTCGTAGATATTGATTATGCAGTTGTTCGGGATGCAGTCGGGTGGTAGTATACTCCATCAAATTAGCCTCTTAACCTTTCTTTTTATCACATAAGGCATTGGATCCATCTCATCATATCTTCAGATTTCAGGGGGGTCCCTTGCCTATCTTTAGTAAAAATGTGGCAACAACCACATTGAATGGTTATTTTACCCTTCTCGCGCATCCATTTTCGCGGCTCTGAATAAGTTCTCGGACTTAGCAGACCAGCTTGACCTCATTCTCTTAGGTCAAATACACAATCTAAAATCCTTTTCTTGTCATTTTTTGAGAAGACTCCAGTGTAGAGTGCCAAACCTTCCAAAATGTTCACCATTTCACCTCAAACTTCTTCGTTGAACTAAAATTCTTTTCTTTTAATTCTGCACATTCTCTCTAACTCTGTTCTGGAAATACCATCAAAATGTATGGGCTCTCTCCTTGTATCAATATTTTCAGGAAACCGTGTCTTCTCTAGTTCTATAGGCAATGGGATGTACGACTCTACATCTGGATGCATTGTCTCCTGGCTTCCCATACCAGCGACTGTAAAAACTTGAAAAGAACAATTGTAATCCCAATGTTGAGCGTTGCATCTTGGTCATTCAACAAATACTCCTCCAATAGATGCTCTTGTGGGGATTTCAACCTTTCATAGTGGAAAACCCTTGTAGGAATCATGGGGTATCTCTATCTGCATCGGCTGTATGGCCATATGCATGGCATACATAGTCTTATGATGCTCCTCCAATAGATGCTCTTGTGGGGATTTCAACATTTCATAGTGGAAAACCCTTATAGGAATCCTGGGGTATCTCTGTCTGCATCGGCTCTATGGCTGGCTCCAACTCATCCTCTATATCAAGTGGGCTAGAAGAGGTCTCCTTCATACATGGCTCATAAATCTTCCCCTCAGGAATAGGGGTGAGTAAACCTACTGCTTCTTTCTGTCGTCTTCTTTCTTCTTGCTGAAAGACTCTATGTTTGTGTCGGTTGGCGTTGCAACGTTGCATTCTTCTAAGCGGTGCATCTGACACTCCATCCTCATTGGCATTTACTAAATCCTCTATTGGAGCAATTATCAGAGACTGTAGGTTACTGGTTCCTTCAACTGGATATTGTTGTTGCGTGATCTTCTTCTTCCTCTTCCATGTAGAGTCTTCTCTGGTGCCCATCTTTAACAGAGATGGTAATCCTTCTTTTTCTTGGTGACTGACGACGTCCATCAGGGGATTCTCTTATTCTACATTAACTTGACTAAAATCTAAGTCCAAGTCTATAATGCCACCCTGAGTAGCCTTCTATTCATTTAGTGTGAGATTGAGGCCATCTCAGAAGGAGAATATCAACTTGTGTCCTGACATTTCTTCTACAGAAGACAGAAAAAACATCAGTGCGCTGACATTCATCATGAACAAGAACAATAACTAAGCACTTATCAAAGAAATTTTTATTATTTTTATTTAGAAATTATATTTATTCAATTTAATTTAATTTAATTACATTTTGAAATTAGAAACAGAAAAAAGGAAACGAAAATGGTCAAACCCAAAAAAAAATCATTTTATTGAGGTGAATTCATTACAAAATTTTTTAGACCCAGTCACAGACGTTTGAGCAAATAACTCCAAAACAATCAAAATTTCAAAAGCAAATGTTGAATTCAAGCAATTTCACATCGAGAAATATATCTTCAAGTAGCGGCCATTGACCGGTAACATAGATCTTTCGCCCCGAAAATACACCAACTAGTAAGATCCTCCTTACCAAACTTTTTCTAAGATAATTGGTCCCTCCCAAGTTGAATTTTCCACCTATTTTACGGTGTGTAAGAATAGGTCTTTTAAGAACAATAAGAAGGTCACCAAGTTTAAACGTCCTTAGCTGGACCAATTTTTTATGAGCCTGCACAATCCTTGCTTGGTAGAGCTCCAAGTGTTGTTGTGCTTTTAGTCCTTTCTCCTGGAGACTTTCCAATTCTTTAAGTCTGAGTTTTGTACTTTCGTTGGTTGTGATTTGGTTGGCGATAGAAACTCTAAGAGACGACATCAAAACTTCTAGCAATAGTTCAGCCTCGAACCTATACACAAGCGCGTAGGGTGTACATTGAGTGGGAGTCCTGAACGTCGTCCGGTAGGCCTACAAAGCTTATAGTAGTCTGTTGTCAATCTCTTTTATTTTTGTCTAGTTTCTTTTTCAAGATATGCACCAGTGTTTTGTTGAAAGCTTCAGCTAAGTCATTTGTTTTGAGATAGTAGATTGTTGAGTCTCTCCAATCTATCCCATTTTATTTGACAAAATTGTTGATTTTTGTGCTCTTGAAGGCCATCCCAATGTCAGAAATTACTCTGTGTGGAACACCAAAATTGTAGACTACATTGGTCTTGAAGAATTGCAAAACATGTTGTAATATAGCCTCTTGAAATGACACTACCCCTGCCCATTTGGAAAAGTAATCTGTAGCAGCGAGAATGAATCTATGTTCCTTAGAGGATGGAGGATCTATCAAACTTCTTATGTATGTGCCCTAATACTCGAATGGACACGAGGTAACAGTTGGGTGTAGCACATTTGGAGGTTGGTGTAAGACCACCCCATGCACTGCAGAGGTGACACCTTCTAGCTGTATCCATACAATTAAATATCATTGCTGACCAATAATATCCGAGTCTTTTAATCTTCATTTTCATTTTAGACGGATGAGCACCACACAATTCAAAATGTACTACTTTGACAATATTTTGTACTTTTGCTCTGCTTAGGCATCGCAGACACACCTGATCAAATGATCTCCTGTAGAGAACATTTTCCACCATAGCATATGACATAACCCTTCTTGTTATGTGATACGCTTCAGACATATCCTTTGGCATCTTTCAAGTTTGCAAATATTCTATTAAAGGCTTACGCCAATCTGCACTAATGTCAGCAACTGCAATCATCAATCCTTCTTCTTTTTCAAACTTATGTAGATTATCAAGGTTGAGTCGAGACAAGATTCATCTTCCTTGTACTGTAATATCAATGGAATCCTTTGGTGGATATGCAAATTCCTTAGCAAGTTTTGCTAGAGCGTCGGCATGGACATTATCTCCCTGAGGAATCTGAGATAGAGTTACATTGAGAATCTGCTCTAGTAGCTTCATCACATACTGATGGTATTCTGCTAGCCTTGGTTTTAAAATCAGGTATTGTCCAGAAACTTGTTGAATGATAAGTTTAAAGTCACCATTGATGGAAATATCTGTTATATCCTTTGAGATTGCCAACTCAAATCCAGTGATTAATGCTTCATATTCTGCTTCATTATTTGTACATGGCTCTGTCAGGTGGTAGGAGAATCTCAACATACATTTATCTGGCGTGACAAAAATCAAACCAAACCCTGCTTTGCCTAGTATAACCATTTCTGATCCTTTAACTTTCTTGGCTGAAGAAGCTTCATCAAAATTAATCTCCCAATGTCAGACATTGGAGGGTTCTATTTGCAGTATCTATTCATCTGGCAATTCATCATCGAGTGGGGACCCAACTGGAAGTGGGTGTACGGTGAGAAAATCTGCTAAGATCTGCCCCTTGATAGCGTGGAGGGGAACAAAAGTTATATCGAATTGTAATAAAACCATCGACCATCTTGCTAGACGTCTGAGAAGTGTTGGTCAGGTCATCAAATATTGCAATGGATTAAATTTCAAAATAAGGTTAACTTTATGATAGAGCGTGTAGTGCATGAGCTTTTAGGCAGAGAAAATTAAAGCTAGACGATGCTTCTCGATAGGCGGATACTTCACCTCTGTTGGTATTAGACGACGACTCAAGTAATATAATACATTTTCCTTACCCTCATCATTGACTTGAGTTAATAGGGCTCTGAGAGAATTGTCTAATGTTGTAGTATAAAGTATCAATGTTTTTTCTGAGATATGGCTACCAAAATAGAAGGTGTCATTATGTATCATTTAACATCCTCGAAGGCCCGCTGGCACTTCTCTTCCTAAACAAATTTGACATCATTTTTAATTAATGTCAAGAAGTGCTGACACCTACCTGATAGATTAGAAATAAACCAACTCAGATATGCCAACTTTCCTTGAAATGAACGTAGTTATTTCAAAGTTTTGGGAGGAGGCATTTGTAAGAAATTTTTAATCTTATCCGTGCTGATCTCGATTCTCCGATGACGGACAACAAATCCTAGAAATTTCTTGGAGGTAATGCCGAAGGCACACTTTAAGGGATTCTTCTTAAGATTATATTGTCATAATCATTTGAACACGATCCTCAAATCTTACAAATGATTCAATTTATGTTTACTTTTGATGACAAAATCATCCACATAACACTCCACTTGATTGTGAATGTGGTTGTCAAAAATCTTTGTCATTGCTCGTTGATATGTTGCTCCAGCATTCCTTAATCCAAACGACATCACTGTGTAGCAGAAAATCCCGATCGGTGTTCTGAATGTTGTAAGTGCTGCATCTTTTGGAGCCATCTTTATTTGGTTATAACATGAAGATCCATCCATAAAGGAGAAAATCTCATGTGTCGAAGCGATGTCCACCATTAATTATGGTATTGGCAGTTGAAATTCATCTTTTGAACATGCTTTATTTAAATCCCTGAAGTCGACACATGCACGAATTTGTCCATTTTTCTTCTTAACTGGAACAATATTGGCTAATCATGTGGGGCATTGTTCTTCCCTTACAAAGTTAGCGTCTATTAATTTCTTTGCCTCGGTAATGACTTGTTGCTTTACTTCGAGGCGCATCCTTCTAAGAGCTTGCTTTACTGGGGTCATATCTTTATCCACCCCAAACTTATGTACTGCAACTTCTGTTGACAGTCCTGGAATTTCATCGTAACTCCAGGCAAAGCAATCNGTTCTTCCCTTACAAAGTTAGCGTCTATTAATTTCTTTGCCTCGGTAATGACTTGTTGCTTTACTTCGAGGCACATCCTTCTAAGAGCTTGCTTTACTGGGGTCATATCTTTATCCACCCCAAGCTTATGCCTTGCAACTTCTGCTGACAGTCCTGGCATTTCATCGTAACTCTAGGCAAAGCAATATTTAAATTCAAATAATAACTTTATCAGCTCTATGGATTTTTTCTCGCCGAGTAAATAACTTATAAGGGTTGGTTGGGGCTACTCCTCAACCCCGAGGTTGATTTCTTTTAACTCATCAACCGTTGACTTAATTTATTCTTCAAATTTTGGCAGAGCATCATTTATTAACTGTTCTTAAGAGTCATCCTCTACATCGAGGTAATTCTCTTCTAATTCATTAGTAACAACCATGCAGAATTTTGATTCAACAACTGGTCCTATAGTACCAAATCCGGGACCTTCCTTCAAGTTAAGAGTTCAACTTTTAACATTCCACAATTTTTCAAAAAGTTGTAACTTATCTTTTTGCGATTCTTAGGCACATATCCCTATTGAATTAATTTTTGTACACAAGGAGAAAAGTATCCAAAAGGTAATTCCATTAATTCATTAGAATCATCATCCAAATTTAGATGATTTTCAGAACTAGTAGAAGGGGAAGCACGGTAAAACTTGATCGGCTTCAAACCAACACCACAGACTTCCTTCATCTCTAAACTCTCAACTCTTTGAGTGTAGATCAGATTAAGGGTCATAGCATTCACATAATGGTTGATTTCATCATACATTGACTTATATTCATCTTTTTCCATGTCTTCTGAGGAGTTCTCGTATTTAGGTTTCTTTTCCTTTATCATCATCATTTCTTCCTCGGAATTATCTTCATCAGAACTCTCTTCCATGTCGATGTTGATGGTCATCCTAGTCTGTTCAACAATTGTATTGGTTCTACCTCGTCCACGTCCCAGGCCTCAATTTCTGGTATATGAGCTAAAAGAACCTCTACCACCCCGTTGTGAAGAGACGACAGTAGATTGTCAAAGAAGAGTTGAATGGCCTCTCCTTTGTGATTCTTCTGAATGTTTCACTTCATTTGATACAAATTCAGGAGAAAAGACAATTTTCTTTGGAGGTGTGTAGTAGGCGGCATCTTCATGAATGCCTACTTCATAAATTGAGAACGGTTGTAAATCCCATTAAATACAATGTTCTTGTCCTTTTTTGAAATATTTGATGCATTGATGTAATGATGACAAAACCATATTATGCTCATGAATCCATGGTCATCCAAGTAAATCAATGAAAGAAATCTCTGCATCGATGATATGGAATTTTGCAGTTGTTACTAGTTCTCCAGCTTTTATTAATAGTGTAATTGATCCAAGAGCTCTTTCTCCCTTTTGATTGAATCCTCTTAACATCATTTTATCAGCTGTAAGCTCTTGAGCCTCAATGTCCAAAGATGCTAATGTCCGTAGACTTATTAAGTTTAGTGATGCTTCTGACTCTACCAAGACTCTGAACAATAGAAATCTGCCGATGTTAACGGAGATGTAGAGCAGTCAGTTATGGTCGGTGGTACCGAGCAACAAGTCTTCATCCATGAACGTTATCCTAGGCTGTTCTTTTAACAAATAAACTTCATCCAAGGATGTACTGGCCAACTGAGCTAAGCAAATCTCTGGATCGAGCAAGGCTGTAACCAGAGACTCACTCATCTCCTTTGACATGATTAGAGTGTCATAAATGTTTAGTTTGGTCGGTAACCTCCTAAGATGCGCTAGTACGTTATAATAAAATTTGTATAATCCTCCTATTTTCACTTGGTTATGTGGCTCTTCCATTGATGAAGGTGGAGGTATTTCTTCTCGAGTGACTATTTAAGTTCCTTTATCTACTCGAGCTGACCTTGGGGGTAATACTTTCCCGCTCCTTAGATTTACTTCTGTAATTTCTTCTTCCTCAGATGCTATAGACAAAATTTCTGGTATTCCTTCTTCCTCCTCAAGGAAATCAAGTTAATAGCAAGTGGTGCACCGTGGCACTTAAGGACTGACTTATCACTCCCGGTGCTATCGTAGCTAGTATTGTCGATGTCTTCTTCATTCTCGTTAATGAGTTATCAAACTCAATTACGATTTGAGGATTGGTTTGGGAATCAAGATCAGAATTAAATTGAACAAAGTCAGTTACATTATCATTAGAAACAGTTAAAACGTAGCCAAAATCATAATCATTATATTCATAATACCCCAGTGGGGCAAAAAGATAATCATACATGGTCAAGGGTTCGAGGATTTTCTTCCCCGAATCTGAGATAACCATCTAATAGAGGCAGCCCCTATCCTACCCCCTGCGCTATCAGTCATCACAATGTCGCTCTTTTCCTTCTCTTCCGGTTGTGGTGACTTCTCTGACTAAATCCCAACTTGGGCTGAGCAGGTTGTAGGCATTGAACGGCTGCTTGAGCTGAACGATCTGAATCTTATCTAGTATCTTCTTGGATGACTTGCTCTAAACTATGCTCCATCAGATTTTTTCTACATATGGATCTATTAGGATGACTGGCTCGGCCGAAATAATGTTCACAGAACCTTTTTTAGGCTCTTTCAAATATTCCTTTGGAATTGTTATGTTTCCATCTTTATAGTTTCTCTCAAGCCAATCCTTGAAAAATAAAGCAACCTTCTATCGTATGTCCTAACATCCTGTAGTAGGGGAAAACGTTGAGATATTCTTTCTTATCGACTTCTTCCAGCTTCTTTAATTCTAGCAATCTGAACTCTATCTTTTTCATTAAGTTTCTGAACATCTTCGGCATGGCCTCATCGTTGAAATAATAAACTCTTTTCCTTCATTGTGAAAGAGTTGAGCCCATTCTACCTTCTACTCAGTACGGTCCTCTTTGGTATGATTGTTGGCTGGACTGTCTAAATTATTATGTTTGTTGCTGAGCATGTTGTAAAAATTGTTGGGAACTTTACTGAGAATGCTCTGCCTATATCTTCGTTGGTTGTTTTCCCTTATCGACAGCTGTCAATGTCCCAGACTTCATTTGAAATGCTTTGGTTGTCCTGGATTTCTTTGTTTTCTCTTAGGAATCATATGTTTAACTTCCTCTTGTAAACTGCTAGTTTTTCTTAACAACTTCTGGAAGAACTTGATCGTGAGTCCCTTGAGCATGAAAGCTACTGGCCCATGTATGCTTTTGAGTAAAACCTCAATCGCATGTTGTTCCTACAGTTGAGGTTCACATTTCATGTTAAGGTTTCACCACCTCAAGATATAATCCACTAGAGTCTCATTGAGTCTTTGCTTCTTCATTATGACATCTCCAATAGAAACATGGTGTTGTGCTCTAGGAAATCTCCTTAGGAACATATATTCTAATTTGACAAATGTCTTCATTGATCCGTTAGGTAACTCAACATACCAATCAAAAGCAATCTCCAACAGGCTGCTGACGAATTGTCAGAAGAGTAAAACTTTATTACCTCTTGTGTTGCCACAATTGGCTTAAAATTGTGTTATATTTTGCCTGGGATTCCCAGTCCCGTTGAATATCTTAAAGCTTGGTGACGCAAAACCCTTAGGATAGGGCATGGCATCAAACTCCTCCGGGTAAGCTTTACCCCTTGAAATCAATGCACCACCCTTAGATTAGGCTAAGGCCTCTCAAAATTGTTGTTTGACCAATTGTTTAATATCCTTCTCAAGCATGGTATTTAGTGAGGAATCTTTCTTTTGTTGCTCTTCTCCATTACCAGAAGTAACTTATCTTCTTTCATCAGTAATATGGATTATTTTAGGCTGGTTAACTCCTGGAGAAGCTACCTGCTGTGACTGGGATTTCCCATTAACTGTAGCCATGGTGGCCACGGTGGCAGCCATCTCATCCATTTACTTTTCCATTTGATTGAGCTATTCATCCCTTAAGAAAATAGCCCAGTGCAAAACATCTGCAGCGTTCCCTTCGACGAGAGGTTGGGCATCGCGCACAGATGAGGCATCTCTTATCTCGATGACATGAATATCCATGAAGTCTTCTTCTAGATAATCATTGAAATCAAAATTCTAATCATCATCATTAATAGTTACACCATGTTCTCTGGCTAGCTCAAAATTCTCAGCCCTGAGCTTTTCGACTTTTTCTTCAATTGTCGCCTCCTAAATTATCCTAAGATCTGGAGGATTTTCCTAAACATCTTTCACTTGTTCATCAAATTCTATAACAATAGCTATGATGATATTAGGTACTTCAGACTTTTGCTTCATTTCATTAATCTGCCCCACGGGCTCACTATACCGTATTGGCATGGCGACTTTGAGTACCCACACTTTATTTCTCAACAATGATACCTTGAGATGGGGTATCTCAATGGAGGCATCGTCATGTCAGAGAGAAGTATTATCCCCGTTGTGTGAACCAAACATAATACTAGGTAATTTCTTTATCTTTTCCCTTTTTGAGGCATTCTTATGGATAACAATCAGCTGAATCCTCGGACCTAGATGTGACTTAACCGGTTGATGTCATGCAGCCCTTGGAGAGGCAGATGTAACATAATTTGTAGTAGTAACAGTAGTATCAAATCAACTTCCCAAACTGAATCTGACGGGAATATGAGTTGGCAAAGTTTCAGCTGACTTGTGGGATTTTCAGGTAATCCTAACATCTTTTAGAATTTCTCTCTTCATTTACAGGGATACTGCACATCCCACTCGGTTAAGCAATTCGACCACTGAACATCCTTCTTTAGTGGCCAATCTCTAGAACACTGTGCAAACTTTAGTGAGAGGAGTGAGCTTCTCCCTCTCCTCACTATGACCATGAAATGTCAGTAAAGTAGCGGCAATTTTTCAAATACTTTCATATCCATTAGTATTCATTAACGGGTGGAACCTACTCCTTTGCAGAAGTAGAGAGGTCTCCTGTAATTCGAATTCCTACTCGTGAGGAAACTCATCATACATTACTTTTTCTGAGATTTGAACCTTAATTGCCCTTTGAGCTTTCAGCTACGGTTCTTTCTCTGTGATCAAGTCAGTGGCACAGACTTTGAACTCGATCCAATCTCAAACACTGACGACGGGACAATGAATTCTTAGGTTTCATCTTCTATGATCATAATCTCATTTCCTTTAGTAGAGACTTGATAGGTTCCAGGGGAGTAGAATTTTTCACCTTCTTGCATAAAGGGAATTCTTAGAAACAGTTCAGGTTAAATTTAGCAGAGGGCTTCTGAACTTCCAGAGCGGCAACCTTCACTACGACGAATGGGACCTTTCCAGGAATGACTTCAAGTTCGTCAAATCTACATCCAAACTTGATTGTGGAAGTGACATTGCAAGTGTTGTGGTTGGTTGGCAAATTGCAGGAAAAGGCGAGCGTTGGGAATGCCATTGTAGCAACTTCAAAAAGAAAGCCCTGGGGTTAGTTATGTGGCCAATACCTTGTAATTCTAGTGCGAACACTAAAAATTAACAAAGGTTGATCCTTATTCTGAGAAAATTTTTATTTTATTTTTAGTTCGTAAAGGGTTTTAAATTTAGTAAAAATAGTTTAAAAGTAGAAGGATTTACTTAATTAAATAAGAAAGAGCAAGCGTTGCAAGACATAATTCGATTTAATTTACAAAATAGTAAATTAAACTCGAAGGAGCGAAGTGAAGTTTTGGACCCAATGCGGGACCAACTTTATAATGCATAAAGCCCAGGCGGAGCTAGTCCACTAACACACCTTTTGGGGGTCTGACCCCACACAAAAACAAAATTCCTAATGAACTCATGAGCCCCTCTATTCAAGGGTGATTGAACAAATGGTCCTGAAGACCGACAGAGTTGACCCTACTTCGCTATGAAAGAAATGGGTGAAGTATGCCAATGGAAGATGGATAATTTGACTCATGAGATACATGAACACATTACCAATGTATGAAGTTAATATTCTCTGATTAATATGGAGAGAGAAGTAATTCCCCAGCAGAGTCGCTAGAAGTTGTCGACACTAAAAAGTTGGGAGTTGTTAAGTTGTTAGCTGCTAGGACGGATATCCTAACACCATTTTAATTTAATTTAATACATTTATAATTTTAAAAAAAATAGTATTTTAAATTTTTAAAAATACAAGATGGAACTAATCTCATATCTTCAGTAGTTTAAATAAACGAGCCTAATACCGCAAGTAGTGCACCTATCCCGAGGGATAAATACATTACTTACTGGTGAAGGATCGATTAAATAAATTAAAGTTTGTATGACATCCATTTAAGTCTGTGAAACCATTTTATGTTGGCCGACAAACTCCCCTATTTAATACAAAAAAAATAGGGTTTATATTAAGCTTGGTTCGGAAAAGATTCCTATAAGGGCAAGTCCCTATAGTTAATTACATCATAGATAACTGAAGTCACCTAAGAAAAATCTCAATAAAAATAGAGGATATTATCTTAAAAGAGGTCAAAGGATTAGAACTTTTCATTAAATCGGACAAAGAGGTGTGAAAGGGGAATGACTCAAGTTTTGAACATTTTATTTTGGTAGCCAAAGGAGGAAGAACTAAGGGATGTCATAGATCTAGAGGAGAACCTCGGTGACTTCCCAAGCTATCCTATGGTTTGGCTTAAATTTAGAGGAGAAATATTTAAATATTTTACCCTGCCAATTTTATTAATTAGGGCTTACATTTGTGTGAAACGATCACACAAATTGCTTGGAAGATGTGAGGATTTAGGTCGTGATAGACGAAAACCTC
Source organism: Phalaenopsis hybrid cultivar (assembly GCA_002079205.1). Classification (NCBI taxonomy): domain Eukaryota; kingdom Viridiplantae; phylum Streptophyta; class Magnoliopsida; order Asparagales; family Orchidaceae; genus Phalaenopsis; species Phalaenopsis hybrid cultivar. The sequence goes on along the minus strand of JXCR01139693.1, from coordinate 109,016 downwards.
GGAACACTAAAGCAGGTTAGGGCTTAAATTGTATAGCAGAGCTATACAAAGGCCTAAAGATAAATTGAGGATTTATGTTGCATAAGTGATACTCCTAAAATATATAATATTTTTAGGTACATTTTTATACTTATTTTTTAGATATTACACTTTAATGAAAGGTATTTTTGTATTTTTCTTGTAGATATAAGTAAAAATGAAAAAAATGATTAAAGGAGTGAAAAAGGATCAAATTTGGAACAAAAAAGGTGAAAAATTTTGCAAAAGAGTTTTGGCGCCAAAGCGCCGATCTAGCGCTTAAGCGCCGGTTAAACAGAGAAGGCCGCGCATAAGCGCCGAGACCCCGCACTTAAGCGTCAGTGGCAGTTACAAGATGAGTAAAATCGAATTTCACAAATTTCAAAGAGGTTTTTGAGGCACCCATTGGTTTAATAGGTGGTTGTAGCCACCATTGATGAAAATTATCATGAAAGGATGCATCTCTTGGGCAAATACATCGAATCAAGATGCATTTTGAAGAGATCCCAAGACACCACTTAGAAAACTATAAAAGAAAGAAGAGAGGACTTAGATAACAGCCCTGAAAATATTGACAAGTTTTGAAAGTTTTTTTCTGGGGAGTTAGTTTGAAGAGAAATTCAGGAACAACTTTTTATTATTTTGTTTTGAGTGATTGTAAAAGAGAAGAGATTCAAAGGAACTTCAAGAGTTTGGTGGAGGACTTAAGATAAGTTTTTATCTTTTTGTTTTAGACTACTTTTGGTTTTAATTGAGACTTGTTGTTGGTTTGACAATGATTTCTTCTTTTAAACCAAAGTGTGGTTTTGTTTTCTTCATGGATTTTGAGTAGTTTTCCTTAACTTCCTTCTTAAAATGATAAGTAATTAAGGTTCAGATGGAAGTGGTGGAGAGGATTGATCTTTAATGTTGGAAGAAATTGTGATGATTTAAATCCATGCACTTGATTTACTTCTTANTAGTTCTCTAAACATAATAGTTTAACTTAAGAAAAATTCAAAACAATTTCAGTTAATATTAAAGGTGTAAAGTTATTAAGTAATTAAGTTTAAAGTTTTTTATCCTCTTATTCTTTCAAGAAAAATTACAATTTGTTATATTAAAGTAACTTAGCAAATTCATATGAAAAAGAACTTCATAAAACTTTATTAATAATTAAGTTAATATTCAAATCAAAAGTTTAGAAAATGCATCAAAGTCTTTTTCCTTAAGTTAATTCAAGTGAAGCCAATTTTTAATTAGGCATCTCCTCAAGCTTCTTCCCACATCTTATCTTTTTCTTTTTCTTTTCTTTTTTTTTTCTTTTTTTTTTCTTGAGGATTACTATATCTGGATAGCCTTTAATGATTTTGAACTTCGCTATCCTCTTCATATAGTTAAAAACANCTTAAGAAAAATTCAAAACAATTCTAGTTAATACTAAATGTGTAAAGATATTCAAAAATTAAGTCTAAGGTTTTTTATACTCTATTTCTTTCAGAAAAATTGCAATTTGTTATATTGAAGTCACTTAGAAAATTCCTATGAAAAAGAACCTCATAAACCTTTATTAATAATTAAGTTAATATTCAAATCAAAAGTTTAGAAAATGTATCCAAGTTTTTTTCCTTAAGTTGATTCAAGTGAAGCCAATTTTTAATTAGGCATCTCCTCAACTTTTCCCCACATCCTTTCTTTTTCTTTTCTTTTTCTTTCCTTTTACATTTCTTTTATTTTTCTTTTCTTTTTTTCTTTTCTTTTATTTTTCTTTTCTTTTTTCTTTTCTTTTTGTGAGGATTACTATATCTGGATAGCCTTTAATGATTTTGAACTTCATTATCCTCTTCATAAAGTTAAAAAGTTTTTACATTTCTTCACTTAACAAATTTATATTAACTTAAAGATTTCATAAAGTATAATTCTTTTCTTTTTACATGAATTTTTTAAAATTTTTTTAATATTTCAAAAATACAATTTTTTTTTACTAAAAATAAAAAACATAGTTATATTCTCTTTTACAAAATATCTTAGCCCCTAGAATTAACCATTATTATAGAAAATTTTATACTTAAATTTATTATATATTTCGAAACATAAATATAGTTATCTAGAGTTAACCCTTAATACCAAATGTCATGTTAGCTTTAAAATTTTGAAAATTTTGTTAAGTGAGGACAAATAAAATTTTCTTTTTCTTTTTCTAAAAACAATTTTTCTTCTTCCCTTCCAAACTTAAATTTTTAAGAGATTTTTTTTTACATGAAGAATTTTAAAAATGAAGGGTGAAACAAAGTATTAAATTGCACATAATACATATAAAATTTGAGAAAGAGCTAATCACAATACATAAGAAAGTGCTGATTATAACAACTGAACTAAACTAAATTCTAAAAATGAAAACAATTTTTTACATTACAGCTTCACATAACATAACAACAGAGTCTCAACAACAATATAACACAAACAATACAATCATGTAGTACAAACACATAAAAACAAACAAACAAAAAGATCACCAGTCATCATCTTCCTTATCATCGACATCCAAATCAGTTCATCAGTGTGAGCATTTCTGGCCTCCATATTCTGCATCTTATGATCCATCCTTAAAATATCTCCTTGTTGAATCATCATCTGGTCCAACAACGCCCTGTTGCTGGGGTCACCTGAAGTAGGCTCACTAAAAGTAGGGGTTTTATAAGAAGAAGGAATATCCCTGTCCTATCTTTCATATCATCAATCAACATGGGACTCATAAATCTTGATGGTTGCAGGCCCAATCAGACTCTGAGGCTCAATCCTCTCCTCATCAGGTCTGAAATCAACTCCTGCTTGCTCACAAAGTTTGTAAATGAGAGCAGGGTGTGTCAATCCACTAGTGGTCTCTCCCAAAGCAATAGATTGAATGTTCATATAAATGATAGAGCCTACATTTATATCCATCACTTGCTGAGTACAGAAGTTCAAGATGGCTCTATCCTTAGTCACTTCACTGTGATGGTTTGTTGGAATCATCCTCCCAGAAATAAAATAATGTCAGGCCTTAGACACTACATTTAACATAGAAAGGGGACTTTAACTCCATTATTTATTTTCCAATACCCTTTCTCACTAGTCAGAAAAGAAAAAACATCATTTAAGGCTTGATTTGTAGCAGAAACGAATGATACTGGCATCTATAAATATCTTCTAATTGATAAAACTCATTGATTTTTCTTAGAGTAAACTCCACCCTTTTTCCTTGAACAAAAACAAAATCATCAGAAGCCTCAAGAAGGTTGGCATATAATTCCATCACAATCCCAACTATCGCATTGGCAGTAAAATAGCAGAAGTTTTTCAACTGCCGAGCGATAATCAATCGTTCAACTTCTCCTCTCAGATTTTTAAAACCTTGGTCTTGAATCACTTTTTTATTTTCTTAAAGACTATGAAATCGAGCACTGGCTCTAAATCTAATAAACCTTTGCTCGTTATAATCTACTTTCCTTTTACTCGATCTAGATGCCATAGGAAATCTAGAAAAATTTGAAAAAAATTCTGAATAAATCCCAAAATTCTGAAAATCAAACTGTAACTTTAAACTTAAATCCACTAAGTAAGAGTTCTTCACCAAAGCATTTTCTCAAAATCTCTTAAAAAAATTGAAAATTTCGGATCTATTCAATGTGTGAATAATCTTTGGTGAAAATAAAAAAAATTTACTTTAAAGTGTAGCTCTTACCTAGAGAAGATGAAATCCAAAGTTCTTTTGCCTCTAAATTGCCTCAAATCTGCCCAAAATCAAGCCCTAGGTGCAAAGCCGAAGGTTGAAGGTGACTTATGGGGCAAAAATGGATGTTTGCAGTGAAAATCACAAATTAAAGGGTTAATTCGTTGCTCTCGGGTCGAAGGCGTGGTCAGCGCCAATGCAAGTGTCGTCGACGCTGAAGGACCGAAGTTCACTATTTTGATTTTCAAATTTTCAATTTCCTTTCAATTTTCTCCAAAGTTTTTAGTATTTTTAAACACAAATTTTTATCTAAAATCATAAATACACATTTCAAAAACAATAATTTTCACAAACAACAACAAACTGTCTTTTATATTTGAAAATACACTTTTTACAAACACATTTTACATATCACAAATTCAAACATATTAAGCAAACTAATTATAAATCAGCGTCGAAATCAAGCCATAACACAAAACGCTAACACAAAACTATAAGAATAAATAAAATAAATCAAACCTAACCAAATCCACACAATTACACTAAACACATAAACACTTTTAAGCAAGTAGAGAATTCACAATCTTCAATCATTGAAACTCATTTTTAGTGCTTTCACCTCTTCAATATCTCCCATAGATTGGTAATGAATATATAGGTTGTAGAAGGATCAGTACGGGAATTGATCTGTGGAATTTTCTTTGATCCACCCCTTTTCTTTAAACATCTGAGCTAATCCTACTTCAAAAATTCCAGTGTGATCAAAATTCTCTTGCATTCTCAAATCTGAGATAAAAAAGGTACTTGAGTTCTCCACTACATTCATAATACTCTGAAGTTCTCTTTCAATTTTGTTCAAGTTCTTCTCTAAACCAAGAGAACTTCCAATTATTGGTGGCATTAATGGAGTTGAAGTATGTGAAGAATGATCTATAATAGCATTTAGTACTTCATTTCCATTACCAACATACTAATCATCTATAGGAATCATGGGCTCCCACGGTAGTAAAACTTTTTTCCAATTTTCATATGACCCTTGGGATTGAATGCAAATCAGAAAATTTTAGAAGGATGACTAAATCCATAAATTGGCCCATTCATAATGATTCCCATCACAGATTTAAATATAATTGAACCTATATCAATAGGTTTCTCCATTTAAATACAATATTTTAAAATAACACTCTCCTTGGTGGCTCTACTAATCTTCATAGTAGGGAGTAATTTTGCAAAAATAAAGAAATGTCGCTGCTTAGAAATTGGATTAAGTGATGAAGAAGGAAAACTAATATATCCTTCATCTCGTACTTCCCACATATCACTTTCATCCGTCATAAAATTATAAATATCTTGCATCAAATCTTGCGTAGGAATGAAATTTGCATAATGACAGATTCAAACTTTTTCTATCATATACAATTCATTAATCCTTACAGGAGTAAATGGTATAGCCTTACCTTATACGAAGATAACACTTTAGGTAATTCCATGTAGATTTGCATAGAACTCCTTCACTACAGGTACAATAACCGCAATGATAGTGTAACACAGAACTTCCCATCGCCTTTGCAGAATAATCTTGTCAACTGGAGCACTTAGATTGATCAACCCATGATTAACAAATCATCTTTCTTTGATCAATCTATTCTTCATAATAACTTTATCGTATAATCTGTGCACATCAAACTAATAAACTTTCTTCTATTGAAAATTCCATACCTTGAAGTATTTCTAGAATTGGAAGCCATAAAATCCAAAAATAGAAAGTTTTCAGGCATCCTAAGCAGTTTTTAGAACTTTAAAAACACTTCCCGGCAGTTATTATGAAGCGAAATCCTGCCAAAGTCTGCCAAAAGTCGCAGGAACCATCCTACTGCTCTCGGCACCGCCGACGCACCCAATGGGCATTGCCCGCGCTAAGTCCATTTTCTTTGGAGCAGTCGATGCCAGTGGCCAAATTTTTTTGATTTTCATTTTTCGTTCAATTAAATTCAAACATTTCTTCTAATACCAATATTGGACTTAATTTATAATAAATACAATTGTGTAGGGTTATTATCTAGTAATATATAAGAAACTTAACAAACTAAATAGTAATACATAGATATATTAGTATGGGTTGCCTCCCACAAAGTGCTTGGTTTAATGTCGTCAGCCCGACATACCATTTATTTAGTTGGGTTGACTTAACATTAAAACTTCTTTAAATTGAGGTATGTGTCCTTCATAATAATGTTTCAAACGATGCCCATTAACTTTAAATATCTTTCTAGTGTTAGGATCTTTAATCACAATAGTTCCATAATGATAAACTTTAATCACTTTAAATGGTCCTAACCATCTGCATTTCAGTTTTCCTGGAAATAATCTCAATCTTGTATTATATAATAGAACTTCTTGTCCAGGTTCAAATTTCTTTTGAATAATTTTTTGATCATGCCATATTTTGATTTTCTCTTTATAGATTTTTGCATTATCATATGCTTCATTTTTAATCACCTTCAAGTTCATTGAGTTGCAATAATCTTTTCTCACCAGCATCTTTTAGATTAAAATTAAATTTCTTGATAGCCTAAAATGCTTTATGCTCTAATTCTATAGATAAGTGGCATGTTTTTTCAAATATCAGTATGTATGGGGACATTTCTATAGGAGTCTTATAAGGAGTTTTATACGCCCATAATGCAGTATCAAGTCTAGTAGACCAATCCAATTTATAAGGATTTACAACTTTTTCTAAAATGTGTTTAATTTCACGATTTGATATTTCTGCTAGACCACTAGTTAGAGGATGTTAAGCAGTAGAGAATCTATGCATAATATCTTACTTCTTAATTAATTTTTTGATTCTCTTATTCTTGAAATGATATCCTCTATCAGAAATAATTACTCTTGACATTCTATATCTTGTAAAAATATATTTAATTAAAAATTTAGAAACACTTTGAGCATCACATTTAGGTACATTAATATCTTCAATCTATTTGGACATATAATCAACAACAAGTAATATATATAAGTTTTTGAATGAAGGCATAAATGGTCCCATAAAATATAATCACCACACATAAAAAATTTCAACTTCCAATGTGTAATTTAGAGACATTTCATTTCTTTTAGATATATTTCCTACACGTTGACATCTATCAGATGTTTTAATATATTTGTTAACATCTTTAAAAATATTATGCCAATAAAATTCAGCTTGTAAAATTTTATATGTAGTTCTATTTGTTCTGAAATATCCTCCAAATTCAAAATCATGGCATCTTTTNTGTATTATATAATAGAACTTCTTGTCCAGGTTCAAATTTCTTTTGAATAATTTTTTGATCATGCCATATTTTTATTTTCTCTTTATAGATTTTTGCATTATCTTATGCTTCATTTTTAATCACCTCAAGTTTTTGAGTTGCAATAATCTTTTCTCACCAGCATCTTTTAGATTAAAATTAAATTCCTTAATAGCACTCTTTATAGATTTTTGCATTATTATATGCTTCATTTCTAATCTCCTTAAGTTCATTGAGCTAAGATTTTTGCATTATCATATGCTTCATTTCTGATCTCCTCAAGTTCATTGAGTTGTAATAAATTAGATTTTCGCATTATCATATGCTTCATTTCTAATCTCCTCAAGTTCATTGAGTTGCAAAACATTCTCACCAGCATCTTTTAGATTAAAATTAAATTCCTTAATAGCCTAAAATGCTTTATGCTCTAATTCTATAGGTAAGTGGCATGTTTTTTCAAATATCAGTCTGTATGGGGACATTTCTCTAGGAGTCTTATAAGCAGTTTTATACGCCCATAATGCAGTATCAAGTCTAGTAGACCAATCCAATTTATAAGGATTTACAACTTTTTCTAAAATGTATTTAATTTCACGATTTGATATTTCTGCTAGACTACTAGTTAGAGGATGTTAAGCAGTAGAGAATCTATGCATAATATCATACTTCTTAATTAATTTTTTGATTCTCTTATTCTTGAAATGAGATCCTCTATCAGAAATAATTACTCCTGACATTCTATATCTTATAAAAATATATTTAATTAAAAATTTAGAAACACTCTGAGCATCACATTTAGGTACATCAATATCTTCAATCTATTTGGACATATAATCAACAACAAGTAATATATATAAGTTTTCGAATTAAGGCATAAATGGTCCCATAAAATATAATCACCACACATAAAAAATTTCAACTTCTAATGTGTAATTTAGAGACATTTCATTTCTTCTAGATATATTTCCTACACGTTGACATCTATCGGGTTTTTTAATATATTCCTTACCATCTTTAAAAATATTATGCCAATAAAATCCAGCTTGTAAAATTTTATATGTAGTTCTATTTGTTCCGAAATATCCTCCAAATTCAAAATCATGGCATCTTTTAATTATCTGTTGAGTTTCTTCCTAAGGCACACATCTTCTAATAATTAGATCTTTACATTGTTTATATAAATATGGGTCATCCCAAAAATAGTCTTTTGAGTCATATATAAACTTATTTAATTATGGATTTTTTAAATCAGGTGGTAGAATATCACTTACAATATAATTTACTATATCAGCATACCATGGTACATCCATTTCATCAATACTATATAATTGTTCATCAGGGAAATTTTCAAAAATTTCATTTGCAAAATTAGTTAATTTTTCTATTTCTATTATAGAGAAATGAACAGCTATTTGATTAACATTTCCATTTCTATCAATCACGGTAAAATCAAATTCTTGCAATAGAAGTATCCATCTAATTAATCTTGGTTTAACATCATTCCCTTGCATTAAATATTTAATAGCAGAATGATCTGTATGCATTATACTTTTAGATCCAATTAAATAAGGTCTAAATTTATCAAAGCCATAAAAATTAGTTAATAACTCTCTTTCAAAAGTGGTATAATTAATTTGAGCTTCATTTAGAGTCTTACTAGCATAATATATAACTTTAAAAACTTTATCGTGCCTTTGTTCTAATACAGCTCTAATTGCATATTCACAAGCATCACACATTATTTCAAATGGTTTCTCCCAGTCATGTGATACTATTATAGGTGCAGTGACTAATTTTTTTTTAATAATTCAAATGCATTTATGCATTCTTCATTAAAATCAAATTTTGTATATTTTTCTAAAAGTTGGCATAGAGGCTTAGTTATTTTTTAAAAAAATTATTATGTAGCACCTGTAAAAACCAGCATGTCCTATAAAATTTCTCACCCCTTTAATACTAGTAGGCAGTGGTAATTTTTCTATTACTTGGATTTTTGCAGGATCTACCTCCATGCCTTTTTTAGAAATTTTATGCCCGAGTACAATACCTCCTGCAACCATAAATTGACATTTTTCCCAATTTAATACTAAATTGACTTTTTTCACATACTTCCAGAACTTTTTCTAAATTATTAAAGCATAATTCAAATGAAGCCGCAAATATAGAAAAATTGTCCATAAAAACTTCCATTCCATGTTCTATAAAATTACTAAAAATTGACATCATACATCTTTAAAATGTTGCAGGTGCATTGCATAGTCCAAAAGATATTCTACAAAAAACAAATGTTTTATATGGGCATATAAAAATTAGTTTCTCTTGATTCTCTGGAGCAATTGGATTTTTGTGATAACCGGTATATCCATCTAAAAAGCAATAGAACTTATCCCCTCCAATCTATCCAACATTTGGTCTAGAAAGGGTAAAGGAAAGTGATCTTTTCGGATGACCATATTTAATTTTCTATAGTCAATGCAGGTTTGCCAACTAGTTACTTATCTTATTAGTATTAATTTATTTTTCTCATTTTCTTCAACAGTCACTTCTCCTTTCTTTGGGACACAGTGAATTGGGCTTACCTAAGCACTATCTAAAATATGATATATAATTCCATCATCCAACCATTTTAAAAACTTTTTTTTAATAACTTCTTTCATTATTAGGTTTAATCTTCTCTGAAGATCAGCTTTAGGTTCATATTATTCATCTAATAAAATTCTGAGCATACAAATTGAAGGACTAATTCCTTTATTATCTGCTAAAGTCCATCCAAAAGCCTTTTTATACTTTTTCAGCATTTCTATTAAGTTTTTTTTCCCGAATCTCATGTACTCAGAAGATATAATAACAGACAATGAAGATGACTCTCCTAAAAATACATATTTTAAATGGGCAGGTAATATCTTTAATTCAAGTTCATGTGGTTTAATACTTGAAGGGATAATATTTTTACTATCTTTTTCCAACAAGTCTAACGTTTCAAATTTGCCCTGAATATAATCAAAATTTTCTTCTTTAATTTCATCTTCATTCTAAAAAATTTCTCCTTACTTAAATTTATCTTCAAATTCTTTCCTAAATTGTTTATTACGTAGATAATCAGCTACTTCCAACCTGAAACATTCATTATCTTTTTCTATTGAAGGATATTTTATAGCTTTTGCTACATTAAATTTTACTTCTTGATCATTAACTCTCATTATTAATTCTCCTGTTTGTTCATCTATTACAGCTCTTCCTGTTGTAAGAAATGGTCTTCATAAAATAATAGGACTCTCTTTATCTTCCTCTATATCCAATACTATAATGTTTACAGGGAAAATAAATTTATCCATTTTTACTTGCACATCCTCTATAACTCCTTTTGGATAAGTTATTGATCAGTCAGCTAACTGAAGAGTTACAGTAGTGGGGGAAATTTCTCCCAAATCTAAATGTTTAAAAATTCATGAGGGCATAAGATTGACTCGCTCCTAAATCACATAAAGCTTTTCCATAAAACTTTTCACCATTGCACAAGGTATAGTAAAACTACCAGGATATTTTAATTTTTTAGGAAGCTTTTTCTGAATAGTAGCACTACACTCTTCACTGAGTGCAACAATCTCATGATTTGTAAACTTTCTTTTCTTATTTAGTACATGCTTTATAAATTTTGCATAACATGACATTATTTCCAAAGCTTCAACGAAAGAAATATTTATTAGGATTTCCAAAAATTTTGTAAATTGTTTATCTTTATTCTTCTGCTTCAGTCTTTGAGGAAACAAAGGTAATGGTTTTTCTAAAGGAACCTGTGTTTGTTCATTTTCTTATTGATCATTTTCCATTTCTTCCTTCGCTTCATCAACTTCAATTTTTCTTTGGATTCTTGTTTCAATTTTTTTCCTCTTTGTAATTGAATAGCTTTAATTTGCTCTTTATTTTGATCTTTTGGATTAACTTCCACAGTAGTCGAAAGAATTCCAAAAGGTCTCTTACTAAGTGCAGTAGCAATATGTCCTAATTGATTTTCAAAATTTTTAATAGCAGCCCCTTGATTCTATATTTGATTTTCCATATTTAAAATCACTTCTTCCATTGTCAACTTCTTTTCCTTAACTTGTGGTTAAGATTGAAGTTAAATCATGGAGGATAATAAGGTCAAAAATTAAGATTTCCTTGATTGTTCAGATTTTTGGATGGATTCACCGAATTATTATAATTATTCCAACTAAAATTAGGGTGATTTTTCCATCCAGGGTTAAAATAGTTAGAATAGGGATTGTTCATAAGATGGTTGAGTATCACTAATCTGTCACTGTGAATTTTCCTCTAATACTGGGGGTATTTGAGAATAGTTCACTCCTATTTGATCAATTTTTAGAAATAACAGCAATTTGAGATGTCATAATAGACATTACATCAGAATCATGAATACTGGCTACTCTCTTATATTTACCCTTTCAGAGGGCCATTGAAAATTATTAGTAGTCATTTCTTCAATTAAAGAATATGCTGCATCAAAAGGTTTTGACATTCATGATCCACCAGCATCAACATCTATAATATATCTTAATGATCCTACTAATCCATTATAAAAAGTTTGAATTATTAATCAATCTGGCAAAGCAAGGTGCAGACATTTTCTAAGAAGAACCTTAAATCTTTCCTAGACTTCATATATTGATATCCCAGCCCTATTGTCCCATGTCATGGTGAAATGTCTCTAAAAGTGGAGACTCAAAATAAGAAAAAACACTATTTAATTAATTACAAAACAAATTATATATGCATCAAGTAGACATGAAAATATTTTCACATTATTCTCCTTTGTTCACTGAGCAAGAGAATATTTTTATTTTATTTTTGTGATTTTTCTACACAAAGATATGGATTTTTGAAGTTTTGGCTATTTAAAAAATTCAAATAAACTCCATTTTTTTGCTTAAGTGTAGCGTTGCCACATCAACCTAGGTAGATCTAAACTTTCCAAGTGACGCTTTCAGCTTGGCGCAGCCAGCCACCTCAGCCCTGACTCGACCTGCAGTTCGCGTTCCATTCCTTCATCCGGCGCAATCTCGTCCATCTATCCTATACACACTTGATCCAACGCCACTCCGTCATCATCCACAAAGCCTTAGTATGAGAACTGTCCAACTTCTAGAATTAATATCTCTCTCAATACTAAACCAAATTAAGTGTGGTTTGTTCATATATACTCTTCTTGACTAGGAGAACATATCCATACAGTTAATTAACTTTTAAATCAACTCTATAAGCATGGAAAGTTAAATGAAGATTGGTCTAGGGTTAGGTTTCAATACCTTTGCCCAAGAGGTGTGGCCTCGATTGGGTGCTTCCAAAAGCTTGCCTTGAGTCTAAAGAGCTCCAAGATGAAGCCTCAGGCAATGGTGAAATGCCTAGACCCAATTTCGATCAAGGCCGATTTACGGTGTTGATCAAAGTCTACCTTAAGGGGCTCTGGTGATGGGGTGTGGGGGATCTTCTTTTCTCAATGTGGGGATGGTGTGGGTGCAATTAATTTGGATTTGGTGGAGATTTTTGGGAGATCTGCTGTTTTGGCCTCAAATTAGGGTTAGAAAATTGGCTTTGTTCAATGGTGGAGAAGGCTAGGGAATGGTTGCATTGCATTTATGAGGTCTTGAAGAAGCTTTGGAAGCAATTTGGCAGAGTCTCCCCATGGAATTCCAAACTCTCTCTCTTTGGCCATGAAGGGTGGGTTTAAATAGAGGAGGAAAGAGAGGCCACCAGGGGAAATTGGTGGGTTCTTTAGGTTGCTTATGGGGATGGCAGAAAGGTTCAAAAATCCAATTAGGTTGAGATAACTTGTATGGGTTTAATTTTGAGTTTTATCCATGGAGGAGCACTTGCACATGGCTTTTCCGGCAAGCTAGGTGGCCGGCTGACCATGCTTAAGTCACCATCTGACTCAGGGAGGTCAGGGCTTGGTTTGGTGAAGTAAATTTGGGTTGGCCATGTGTAAAGGTATTAATNTGTATGGGTTTAATTTTGAGTTTTATCCATGGAGGAGCACTTGCACATGGCTTTTCCGGCAAGCTAGGTGGCTGGCTGACCATGCTTAGGTCACCATCTAACTCAGGGAGGTCAGGGCTTGGGTTTGGTGAAGTAAATTTGGGTTGGCCATGTGTAAAGGTATTAAATTGAAATAGTATGGGGAAAGGGCTATTTTTGGTCAATTTGGATCAAATCATGGTTTGGGGTTGGGTTCACCCCTCAAGAAAGGTTTGGGTGTTGAGGAGAATCAGGTGGCTCAGCTGAAGTGGTGTGGAGAGGTCCCCATCAAAGGGATTTTGGCTTAACATGGGTTTAAGTGTGTCATTAAAAGGGTTAAAACCTTTTAAAGGAGGCTTTAAAGTGGCTTGGCATCTTTCCATTAATAGTTTCGTGATGTGGCAAGGCTCGCATGGCTTTTCTATGGCTTGAGAGTGGCTTCATGGCTTGCATGTAACTTAGCTAATTTTCATGAGAAGGTATTTTGGATTTATTTGTTATTTTTGTGGAGTTTGTTATGAGGCNGTGATGTGGCAAGGCTCGCATGGCTTTTCTATGGCTTGAGAGTGGCTTCATGGCTTGCATGTAACTTAGCTAGTTTTCATGAGAAGGTATTTTGGATTTATTTGTTATTTTTGTGGAGTTTGTCATGAGGATTCATTTGGAAAAATTTAATCATGAATTTAAAACTTTAGGAATGATTTTAATTGAATGAATGATGAGGAGAAATAAAATTATCATGTGGGCTTTGGATTTACTCTTTTGGAATTAAATGTGGTGTGCTTGGGCTTTTGATATTGAAATTGATATTGGGGTAAAATTTGACCTAATTTAATGTTTNGAAAAATTTAATCATGAATTTAAAACTTTAGGAATGATTTTAATTGAATGAATGATGAGGAGAAATAAAATTTGTGGGCTTTGGATTTACTCTTTTGGAATTAAATGTGGTGGGCTTGGGCTTTTGATATTGAAATTGATATTGGGGTAAAATTTGGCCTAATTTAATGTTGATTTTGGTGTAATAATATTTCATGAAGGCTTTGAAAGAATTTCAAGTGATTTTGAATTGAATTGGGAGGTCAATTTGGGGCATTTAGACATATGGTCAAAATTGAGGCTTTTTGATTTGGGTAAAATTAGGCTTGCAATTGGATAAAATTAGGCTTAAATTTTGTTTAGATTATGATTGGGGATGCTGAATTATTATTTGGAATTGAAGTTGGGTAAGATTGGGGTCAATTGGGCCAAAATTGGGGTTAATTTGGGGGCATTTGGGTCTTTAAGGGCAAATTGGGGCTTTTGGTCAAATTGAACTAATTTAGTCAAATTGGGTCAAATTGATGATCACAAATTGAAATTGGGAATATTTGGGAGGATTTAGGAATTTTTGGAAATTTTGGAAATTTTAGGTCAAGAGGGCCATTTTGGTAATTTTGACAATTTTTTGGGGTATTTTTAAAATTTCATAATTTTTGTGAATTTAGGTAGTGGGGAGTAGTTTGAGATAATTTTTGAACAAATTTGGGTGTTTTGGGTAATTTTGAGATTTTGACAAAAATTAGGGTTGCAGGGTTATTTTGGTAATTTGATAGTTTTGGGCTAAAATGGGCAACAAGCCATGAAGGTCATGTCGAACCAATAGAAGCCTTGTGAGGACCCATTTTGGATGCTAAATATGCTGGTTCTAACCTTCTTAGCCGAAGACTATCGGTGTTCATACATATGAGCTTTCCAAAAGGAGTTAGGAGAGCAACTTAAGGGACCCTAAGGTTTGGGGTACGTGAAAGAGTGTAGTGGATGCTGGTTCTAACCATCTTAGCCAAAGACTAGCGATATAGGTTCATCCATATGAGCTTTCCAAAAGGAGTCAGGAGACCAACTTAAGGGACCCTAGGGTTTGGGGTACATGAAAGAGTGTAGTGTGTGCAAGTTAGCCCCACCAAAACCAGCACACCCAGGGTTAGTCCTAAGGTCTGACCATTCTATGAGGGACACTTCTTGAGCTCCTCTATACTGACCCCACCTACTAAGTGCTAGAGGTTATGGCCAATATGTGAAACTTAAAGTTAAGTAAGAAGAGTTTGGCATTTCTTAATGGTGAAGGTTCTTTTTTTAGTTCTCTAGAAATAGTCAACAAGAAAATCCTATGGCTAGACTCTAGGCTACTAAAGAGGAAAAACTAGACATCGACCGAAAATGAGGTTAACCAATGGACCCCTAATAGGTGTAGTGTGTTGGGCAAGCACAATGTCCAAATTGGCGTTGATCGACGAGATCAACCAAGCCAACATAGATTTAAAAGTTAACAGACCTAGAATAAAGAGCAGGATTGAGTGACAATTATTTTCACTAGGGAATTAGCAAGTGAAAATTCAATCAAAATCTAGGATTTGTAACTCTTGTTGGGGATTAGAGGTGGATCTCAAACTATTAGGTTTTAGGTATATTAAAGGATAAGAATTAGGATTCAAGTGTTGTCCACAAAATGGGAATTGAAATGCGGATATCAATTCTGGAAAGAGAATCAGATGCCTTACTCCATTTAAGGTGGTCTTAAACTGATCTCGAAGAATGGGAACAAGATGCCTTGAATTAATCAAAGGGCTTATTCCCTCATCCCTAAAAGTTTGATAGTTGGACCATTGCATAGCAATGTGGAATCGGATGTATGTATCCTCTTCTTCTAACATTGAACCATTGCAAAGCAATGTAAAATTGGATGTCTGTACCCTCTTCTTATAAAGTTTGATATTATTTCTAAGAAATATGGAAGCAGATGTCTGTATTCTCCTCCCTCAAAGTTGATATTGCTAAGCAATGTGGAAGTGGATGTTTGTATTCTTTTCTCCTAAAGTTTATATTATTGCTAAGAAAAGTGGAAGCGAATGTCTAAATCCTCTTCCCTCAAAGTTGATATTATTGCTCAGCAATGTGGAAGTGGATGCCTGTATCTTCTTCCCCCGAAGTTGATATTATTGGAAAGCAATGTGGAAGTGGATGTCTGTATCCTCTTCCCCGATAGTTGATATTATTTATAAGTAATGTGGAAGCGGATATTTGTATCATCCTCCCCTAAATTTGATATTATTGCTAAGCAATGTGGAAGTGGATGTTTGTATCCTCTTCCCGCAAAGTTGATATTATTTGGAAACATATTGCTACGTTAGGAAGGACTGCTCAAGGACTCAAGTCCAACCCAAGAGGTAGTAGGAGAAGATCAAATTGAGAAGGAAAGCACAAGGACTTAAATCCAACTCAAGAGCTGATTGGGAATATATCATTACATTGGGAAGGAATGCTCAAGGACTCAGATCCAACCCAAGAGGTAGCAAAAAGGATCAGATTGAGAAGGAACACACAAGGACTTGCATCAAAATCAAAAGCTAATCAGGAATATATCACTACATTGGGAAGGAATGCTCAAGGACTCAGATCCAACCCAAGAGGTAGCAGAGGGAATCAGAATCTCAATACTGACCCCGAGAAAAAAAGGAACATTATGCAGAGAATTCATGGTGTCAACCTTATACATATGTTGTTTGTGGGGATTGTCTTTGTTGAGAAAAACTTGTGAAATTTAGTGACATTTTATGCATAATGTGAAATTCCGTGAGGGTGTGGAGAAAACTAGTGCAGACCATGATAGTCGCGCTGCACAAGCAAAGAGTAAGAAAATTTAAACCCAAGATAAACAAGCTGAAAAAATTTATCATTTTCTATTCTTGTTGTTTTTATCATATTTAATTTTCAAAGTAAATTTTCAAAATTTTAATTTTTGTTGGTTGATTTTCAAAAATATTTTAAATTTTAACATCACGCATTCGTTGTATCATTCTTTTTTCATTATAATTTAGAACCGTCGTATGGTTCCGTAGCTCTTTATCAATCACATGAAGAGGGAAATTTGACAATCAAATTGAAACTTAAAATAAATTTCATTAATCTACTTCAAATATGAGTAACAGACTGAGTATATGCTGAAGCATCGAAAGACAACATGTCGAACACATCTGAAAGACCACATACTGAATATAAATCATAAGCTAAACATGTCTGATAGATGTATCATGATATCAAAACACGGCACAAAAAGGTGTCTGTTGACTGTTTATCCTCGGTGGGATGAGCTCTTGATCAAGCTGACCTACTAAGCCACGCTCCATGATAAGCACTCCTTTTACATGTACTTAGAGGTGCAACTTTCTCATAGCTCATAAGGCTACAGTTCTTCCAATTCTGAGTCTGGACGGAACTCTTGTGGTATCTTTTCATCTCACATTCTTCAGAAAGTTAAGAAAACTCCGGGATATCGCACTTCCGGGATGCAGTGTTTGGCCAAATCCGCTCCATTTCCTTTCAAAACTAGCACTGAGCCCATCGACAATAGAATCTCAATGGAACCTCTAAATTCTTCATGGCCAATGATGTCAATTTCTATTTTGAAAGTATGTTGCTTCTGCTCATGAAAGTGGCTGTACAAAAAGATCTGACAAAGTCATGACAATTGATATGAGGAGGAATGCAATCCCCCTTTTCGTAGATATTGATTATGCAGTTGTTCGGGATGCAGTTGGGTGGTAGTATACTCCATCAAATTAGCCTCTTAACCTTTCTTTTTATCACATAAAGCATTGGATCCATCTCATCATATCTTCAGATTCCAGGGGGGGTCCCTTGCCTATCTTTAGTAAAAATGTGGCAACAACCACATTGAATGTTTATTTTACCCTTCTCACGCAACCATTTTTGCGGCTCTGAATAAGTTCTCGGACTTAGCAGACCAGCTTGACCTCAGTCTCTTAGGTCAAACACACAATCTAAAATCCTTTTCTTGTCATTTTTTGAGAAGACTCCAGTGTAGAGTGCCAAACCTTCCAAAATGTTCACCATTTCACCTCAAACTTCTTCGTTGAACTAAAATTCTTTTCTTTTAATTCTGCACATTCTCTCTAACTCTGTTCTGGAAATACCATCAAAATGTATGGGCTCTCTCCTTGTATCAACATTTTCAGGAACCCGTGTCTGCTCTAGTTCTGTAGGCAATGGGATGTACGACTCTACATCTGGATGCATTGTCTCCTGGCTTCCCATACCAGCGACTGTAAAAACTTGAAAAGAACTATTGCAATCCCAATGTTGAGCGTTGCATCCTGGACATTCAACAAATACTCCTCCAATTGATGCTCTTGTGGGGATTTCAAAATTTCATAGTGGAAAACCCTTGTAGGAATCATCGGGTATCTCTATATGCATCGGCTGTATGGCCATATGCATGGCATACATAGTCTTATGATACTCCTTCAATAGATGCTCTTGTGGGGATTTTAACATTTCATAGTGGAAAACCCTTGTAGGAATCCTGGGGTATCTCTGTCTGCATCGGCTCTATGGTCGGCTCCAACTCATCCTCTGTATCAAGTGGGCTAGAAGAGGTCTCCTTCATACATGGCTCATAAATCTTCCCCTCAGGAATAGGGGTGAGTAAACCTACTGCTTCTTTCTGTCGTCTTCTTTCTTCTTGCTGAAAGACTCTATGTTTGTGTCGGTTGGCGTTGCAACGTTGCATTCTTCTAAGCGGTGCATCTGACACTCCATCCTCATTGGCATTTACTAAATCCTCTGTTGGAGAAATTATCAGAGACTGTAGGTTACTGGTTCCTTCAACTGGATATTGTTTTTGTGTGATCTTCTTCTTCCTCTTCCATGTAGAGTCTTCTCTGGTGCCCAACTTTAACAGAGATGGTAATCCTTCTTTTTCTCGGTTACTGACGACGTCCATCAGGGGATTCTCTTATTCTACATTAACTTGACTAAAATCTAAGTCCAAGTCTATAATGCCACCCTGAGTAGCCTTCTATTCATTTAGTGTGAGATTGAGGCCATCTCAGAAGGAGAATATCAACTTGTGTCCTGACATTTCTTCTACAGAAGACAGAAAAAACATCAGTGCGCTGACATTCATCATGAACAAGAACAATAACTAAGCACTTATAAAAGAAATTTTTATTATTTTTATTTACAAATTATATTTATTCAATTTAATTTAATTTAATTACATTTTTGAAATTAGAAACACAAAAAAGGAAACGAAAATGGTCAAACCCAAAAAAAAATCATTTTATTGAGGTGAATTCATTACAAAATTTTTTAGACCCAGTCACAGACGTTTGAGCAAATAACCCCAAAACAGTCAAAATTTCAAAAGTAAATATTGATTTCAAGCAATTTCACATCGAGAAATATATCTTCAAGTAGCGGCCATTGACCGGTAACATAGGTCTTTCACCCCGAAAATACACCAACTAGTAAGATCCTCCTTACCAAACTTTTTCTAAGATAATTGGTCCCTCCCAAGTTGAATTTTCCACCTCTTTTACGGTGTGTAAGAATAGGTCTTTTAAGAATAATAAGAAGGTCACCAAGTTTGAACGTCCTTAGCTGGACCAATTTTTTATGAGCCTGCACAATCCTTTCTTGGTAGAGCTCCAAGTGTTGTTGTGCTTTTAGTCTTTTTTCCTAGAGACTTTCTAATTCTTTAAGTCTGAGTTTTGTACTTTCGTTGGTTGTGATTTGGTTGGCGATAGAAACTCTAAGAGACGGCATCTAAAATTCTAGCAATAGTACGGCCTCAAACCTATACACAAGCGCGTAGGGTGTACATTGAGTGGGATTCATGAACGTCGTTCGGTAGGCCTACAAAGCTTATAATAGTCTGTTGTCAATCTCTTTTATTTTCGTCTAGTTTCTTTTTCAAGATATGCACCAGTGTTTTGTTGAAAGCTTCAACTAAGTCATTTGTTTTGAGATAGTAGATTATTGAGTCTCTCCAATCTAATCCCATTTTATTTGACAAAATTGTTGATTTTTGTGCTCTTGAAGGCCATCCCAATGTCGGAAATTACTCTGTGTGGAACACCAAAATTGTAGACTACATTGGCCTTGAAGAATTGCAAAACATGTTGTAATATAGCCTCTTGAAATGACACTACCCCTGCCCATTTGGAAAAGTAATCTGTAGCAGCGAGAATGAATCTATGTTCCTTAGAGAATGGAGGATCTATCAGACTTCTTATGTATGTGCCCTAAGACTCGAATGACCACGAGGTAATAGTTGGGTGTAGCACATTTGGAGGTTGGTGTAAGATGACCCCATGCACTGCAGAGGTGACACCTTCTAGCTGTATCCATACAATTGAATGTCATTGCTAACCAATAATATCCGAGTCTTTTAATCTTCATTTTCATTTTTTGGCTCTGACGGATGAGCACCACAAAATTCGAAATGTATTACTTTGACAATATTTTGTACTTTTGCGCTGCTTAGGCATCGCAAACACATCTGATCAAATGATCTCCTGTAGAGAACATTTTCCACCATAGCGTATGACATAACCCTTCTTGTTATGTGATACGCTTCAGACATATCCTTTGGCATCTTTCAAGTTTGCAAATATTCTATTAAAGGCTTACGCCAATCCGCATTAATGTCAGCAACTGCAATCATCATTCCTTCTTCTTTTTCAAACTTATGTAGATTATCAAGGTTGAGTCGAAATAAGAATCATCTTCCTTGTACTGTAATATCAATGGAATCCTTTGGTGGATATGCAAATTCCTTAGCAAGTTTTGCTAGAGCGTTGGCATGGACATTATCTCCCTAAGGAATCCGACATAGAGTTACATTGAGAATCTGCTCTAGTAGCTTCATCACATACTGATGGTATTTTGCTAGCCTTGGTTTTAAAATCAGGTATTGTCCAGAAACTTGTTGAATGATATGTTGAAAGTCACCATTGATGGAAATATCTGTTATATCCTTTGAGATTGCCAACTCAAATCCAGTGATTAACGCTTCATATTCTGCTTTATTATTTATACATGGCTCTGTCAGGTGGTAGGAGAATCTCAACATACATTTATCTGACGTGATAAAAATCAAACCAAACCCTGCTTTGCCTAGTATAACCATTTCTGATCCTTTAACTTTCTTGGCTGAAGAAGCTTCATCAAAATTAATCTCCCAATGTCAGACATTGGAGGGTTCTATTTGCAGTATCTATTCATCTGGCAGTTCATCATCGAGTGGGGACCCAGCTGGAAGTGGGTGTGCGGTGATAAAATCTGCTAAGATCTGTCCCTTGATAGCGTGGAGGGTAACAAAAGTTATATCGAATTGTAATAAAACCATCAACCATCTTGCTAGACGTCCGAAAAGTGTTGGTCAGGTCATCAAATATTGCAATGGATTAACTTCCAAAATAAGGTTAACTTTATGAGAAAGTGTGTAGTGCTTGAGCTTTTAGGCAGAGAAAATTAAAGCTAGACAATGCTTCTCGATAGGCGGATACTTCACCTCTATCGGTATTAGACGACGACTCAAGTAATATAATGCATTTTCCTTACCCTCATCATTGATTTGAGTTAATAAGGCTCTGAGAGAATTGTCTAATGTTGTTGTATAAAGTATCAATGTTTTTTCCTAGATATGGCTACCAAAATAGAAGGTGTCATTATGTATCGTTTAACATCCTCGAAGGCTCGCTGTCATTTCTCTTCCTAAACAAATTTGACATCCTTTTAGAAATAAACCAACTCAGATATGCCAACTTTCCTTGAAATGAACGTAGTTATTTCAAAGTTTTGGGAGGAGGCATTTATAAGAAATTTTTAATCTTATTTGTATTGATCTCGATTCTCTGATGACGGACAACAAATCCTAGAAATTTCTTGGAGGTAATGCCGAAGGCACACTTTAAGGGATTCTTCTTAAGATTATATTGTCATAATCATTTGAACACGATCCTCAAATCTTACAAATGATTCAATTTATGTTTACTTTTGATGACAAAATCATCCACATAACACTCCACTTGAATGTGAATGTGGTTGTAAAAAATCTTCGTCATTGCTCGTTGATATATTGCTCCAGCATTCCTTAATCCAAACAACATCACTGTGTAGTAGAAAATCCCGTTCGGTGTTCTGAATGTTGTAAGTGCTGCATCTTTTGGAGCCATCTTTATTTGGTTATAGCATGAACATCCATCCATAAAGGAGAAAATCTCATGTTTTGAAGCGATGTCCACCATTAATTATGGTATTGGCAGTTGAAATTCATCTTTTGGACATGCTTTATTTAAATCCCTGAAGTTGACACATGCACGAATTTGTCCATTTTTCTTCTTAACTGGAACAATATTGGCTAATCATGTGGGGCATTGTTCTTCCCTTACAAAGTTAGCGTCTATTAATTTCTTTGCCTCGGTAATGACTTGTTGCTTTACTTCGAGGCACATCCTTCTAAGAGCTTGCTTTACTGGGGTCATATCTTTATCCACCCCAAGCTTATGCCTTGCAACTTCTGCTGACAGTCCTGGCATTTCATCGTAACTCTAGGCAAAGCAATATTTAAATTCAAATAATAACTTTATCAGCTCTATGGATTTTTTCTCGCCGAGTAAATAACTTATAAGGGTTGGTTGGGGCTACTCCTCAACCCCGAGGTTGATTTCTTTTAACTCATCAACCGTTGACTTAATTTATTCTTCAAATTTTGGCAGAGCATCATTTATTAACTGTTCTTGAGAGTCATCCTCTACATCGAGGTAATTCTCTTCTAATTCATTAGTAACAACCATGCAAACTTTTGATTCATCAACTGGTCCTACAGTACCAAATCTGGGACCTTCCTTCAAGTTAGGAGTTCAACTTTTAACATTCCACAATTTTTCAAAAAGTTGTAGCTTATCTTTTTGCATTTCTTAGGCACATATCCCTATTGAATTAATTTTTATACACAAGTAGAAAAGTATCCAAAAGCTAATTCCATTAATTCATTAGAATCATCATCCAAATTTAGATGATTTTCAGAACTAGTAGAAGGGGAAGCATGGTAAAACTTGATCGACTTCAAATCAACACCACAGACTTCCTTGATCTCTAAACGCTCAACTCTTTGAGGGTAGATCAGAGTAAGGGTCATAGCATTCACATAATGGTTGATTTAATCATACATTGACTCATATTCATCTTTTTCCATGTTTTCCAAGGAGTTCTCATATTTAGGTTTCTTTTCCTTTATCATCATCATTTCTTCCTTGGAATTATCTTCATCAGAACTCTCTTCCATGTTGATGTTGATGGTCAACCTAGTCTGTTCAACAATTGTATTGGTTCTACCTCGTCCACGTCCCAGGCCTCGATTTCTGGTATATGAGCTAAAAGAACCTCTACCACCCCGTTGTGAAGAGACGACAGTAGATTGTCAAAGCAGAGTTGAATGGCCTCTTCTTTGTGATTCTTCTAAATGTTTCACTTCATTTGATACAAATTCATGAGAAAAGACAGTTTTCTTTGGAGGTGTGTAGTAGGCGGCATCTTCATGAATGCCTACTTCATAAATTGAGAACGGTTGTAAATCCCATTAAATACAATGTTCTTGTCCTTTTTTGAAATATTTGATGCATTGATGTAATGATGACAAAACCATATTATGCTCATGAATCCATGGTCATCCAAGTAAATCAATGAAAGAAATCTCTGCATCGATGATATGAAATTTTGTAGTTGTTACTAGTTCTCCAGCTTTTATTAATAGTGTAATTGATCCAAGAGTTCTTTCTCCCTTTTGATTGAATCCTCTTAACATCATTTTATCAGCTGTAAGATCTTGAGCCTCAATGTCCAAAGATGCTAATGTCCATAGACTTATTAAGTTTAGTGATGCTTCTGACTCTACCAAGACTCTGGACAATAGAAATCTGCCGATGTTAACGAAGATGTAGAGCAGTCAGTTATGGTCGGTGGTACCGAGCAACAAGTCTTCATCCATGAACGTTATCCTAGGTTGTTCTTTTAACAAATAAACTTCATCCAAGGATGTATTGGCCAACTGAGCTAAGCAAATATCTGGATCGAGCAAGGCTGTAACCAGAGACTCACTCATCTCCTTTGACATGATTAGAGTGTCATAAATGTTTAGTTTGGTCGGTAACCTCCTAAGATGCACTAGCACGTCATAATAAAATTTGTATAATCCTCTTATTTTCACTTGGTTATGTGGCTCTTCCACTGATGAAGGTGGAGGTATTTCTTCTCGAGTGACTATTGAAGTTCCTTTATCTACTCGAGCTGACCTTGGGGGTAATACTTTCCCGCTCCTTAGATTTATTTCTGTAATTTCTTCTTCTTGAGATGCTATAGACAAAATTTCTGGTATTCCTTCTTCTTCCTCAAGGAAATCCAAGTTAATAGCAAGTGGTGCACCGTGGCACTTAAAGACTGACTTATCACTCCCGGTGCTATCGTAGCTGGTATTGTCGATGTATTCTTCATTCTCGTTAACGAGTTATCAAACTCAATTACGATTTGAGGATTGGTTTGGGAATCGAGATCAGAATTAAATTGAACAAAGTCAGTTACATTATCATTAGAAACAGTTAAAACGTAGCCAAAATCATAATCATTATATTCATAATACCCCAGTGGGGCAAAAAGATAATCATACATGGTCAAGGGTTCGAGGATTTTCTTCCCCAAATCTGAGATAACCATCTAACAGAGGCAGCCCTTATCCTACCCCCTGCGCTATCAGTCATCACAATGTTGCTCTTTTCCTTCTCTTCCGGTTGTGGTGACTTCTCTGACTAAATCTCCAACTTGGGCTGAGCAGGTTGTAGACATTGAACGACTGCCTGAGCTGAAGCGATCTGAATCTTATCCAGTATCTTCTTGGATGACTTGCTCTAAACTATGGTCCATCAGTCTTTTTCTACATATGGATCTATTAGGATGACTGGCTCAGCCGAAATAATATTCACAGAACCTTTTTTAGGCGCTTTCAAATATTCCTTTGGAATTGTTATGTTTCCATCTTTATAGTTTCTCTCAAGCCAATCCTTGAAAAATAAAGCAACCTTCTATCGTATGTCCTAACATCCTGTAGTAGGGGAAAACGTTGAGATATTCTTTCTTATCGACTTCTTCCAGCTTCTTTAATTCTAGCAATCTGAACTCTATCTTTTTCATTAAGTTTATGAACATCTTCGGCATGGCCTCATCTTTGAAATAATACACTCTTTTCCTTCATTATGAAAGAGTTGAGCCCATTCTACCTTCTACTCAGTACGGTCCTCTTTGGTATGATTGTTGGCTGGACAATCTAAATTATTATGTTTGTTGCTGAGCATGTTGTAAAAATTGTTGGGAACTTTGGTGAGAATGCTCTGCCTATATCTTCGTTGGTTGTTTTCCCTTATCGACAGCTGTCAATGTCCCAGACTTCATTTGAAATGCTTTGGTTGTCCTGGATTTCTTTGTTTTCTCTTAGGAATCATATGTTTAACTTCCTCTTGTAAACTGCTAGTTTTTCTTAACAACTTCTGGAAGAAGTTGATCGTGAGTCCCTTGAGCATGAAAGATACTGGCCCATGTATGCTTTTGAGTAAAACCTCAATCGCAGGTTGTTCCTACAGTTGAGGTTCACATTTCATGTTAAGGTTTCACCACCTCAAGATATAATCCACTAGAGTCTCATTGAGTCTTTGCTTCTTCACTATGACATCTCCAATAGAAACATGGTGTTGTGCTCTAGGAAATCTATTTAGGAACATCTATTCTAATTTGATAAATGTCTTCATTGATCCGTTAGGTAACTTAACATACTAATCAAAAGCAATCGCCGACAAGCTGCTGACGAATTGTCAGAAGAGTAAAGCTTTATCACCTCTTGTGTTGCCACAATTGGCTTAAAATTGTGTTATATGTTGCTTGGGATTCCCAGTCCCGTTGAATATCTTAAAGTTTGGTGACGCAAAACCCTTAGGATAGGGCATGGAATCAAACTCCTCCGGGTAAGCTTTACCCCTTGAAATCAATGCACCACCCTTAGATTGGGCTAAGACCTCTCAAAATTGTTGTTTGACCAATTGTTTAATATCCTTCTCAAGCATGGTATTTGGTGAGGAATCTTTCTTTTGTTGCTCTTCTCCATTAGCAGAAGCAACTTATCTTCTTTCATCAGTAATATGGATTATTTTAGGTTGGTTAACTTTTGGAGAAGCTACCTGCTGTGATTGGGATTTCCCATTAATTGTAGCCATGGTGGCCACAGTGGCATCCATCTCATACATTTGCTTTTCCATTTGACTGAGTTATTCATCCCTTAAGAAAATATCACAGTGTTAAACATCTGCAGCGTTCCCTTCGACAAGAGGTTGGGCATCGCGCACAGATGAGGCATCTCTTATCTCGATGACATGAATATCTATGAAGTCTTCTTCTAGATAATCATTGAAATCAAAATTCTAATCATCATCATTAATAGTTACACCATGTTCTCTGGCTAGCTCAAAATTCTCAGGCCTGAGCTTTCCGAATTTTTCTTCAATTGTCGCCTCCTAAATTATCCTAAGATCTAGAGGATTTTCCTGAACATCTTTCACTTGTTCATCAAATTCTATAACAATAGCTATGATGATATTAGGTACTTCGGAACTTTTCTTCATTTCACTAATCTGCCCCACGGGCTCACTATACCGTATTGGCATGGCGACTTTGAGTACCCACACTTTATTTCTCAACAATGATACCTTGAGATGGAATATCTCAATGGAGGCATCGTCATGTCAGAGAGAAGTATTATCCCCGCTGTGTGAACCAAACATAATACTAGGTAATTTCTTTATCTTTTCCCTTTTTGAGGCATTCTTATGGATAAAAATCAATTGAATCCTCGGACCTAGACGTGACTTAACCTGCTGATGTCATGCAGACCTTGGAGAGGCAGAGGTAACATAATCTGTAGTCATAACAGTAGTATCAAATCAACTTCCCAAACTAAATCTGACGTGAATATGAGTTGGCAAAGTTTCAGCTGACTTGTGGGATTTTTCAGGTAATCCTAACATCTTTTAGAAGTTCTCTCTACATTTACAGGGATACTGCACATCCCACTCGGTTAAGCAATTCGACCACTGAACATCCTTCTTTAGTGGCCAATCTCTAGAACACTGTGTAAACTTTAGTGAGAGGAGTGAGCTTCTCCCTCTCCTCACTATGACCATGAAATGCTAGTAAAGTAGCGGCAATTTTTCAAATACTTTCATATCCATTAGTATTCATTAACGGGTGGAACCTACTCCTTTGCAAAAGTGGAGAGGTCTCCTGTAATTCAAACTCCTACTTGTGAGGAAACTCATCATCCATTACTTTTTCTGAGATTTGAACCTTAGTTGCCCTTTGAGCTTTCAACTACGGTTCTTTCTTTGTGATCAAGTCAGTGGTACAAACTTTGAACTCGATTCAATCTCAAACACTGACGACAAGACAATGAATTCTTAGGTTTCATGTTTTATGATCATAATCTCATTTCCTTTAGTAGAAACTTGATAGGTTCCAGGGGAGTAGAATTTTTCACCTTCTTGCATAAAGGGAATTCTTAGAAACAGTTCAGGTTAAATTTAGCAGAGGGCTTCTGAACTTCCGAAGCGGCAACCTTCACTACGACGAATGGGACCTTTCCAGGAATGACTTCAAGTTCGCCAAATCTACATCCAAACTTGATTGTGGAAGTGACATTGCAAGTGTTGTGGTTGGTTGGAAAATTGCAGGAAAAGGTGAGCGTTGGGAATGCCATTGTAGCAACTTCAAAAAAAAAGCCCTCGGGTTAGTTATGTGGCCAATACCTTGTAATTCTAGTGCGAAAACTAAAAATTAACAAAGGTTGATCCTTATTCTGGGAAAATTTTTATTTTATTTTTAGTTCGTAAAGGGTTTTAAATTTAGTAAAAATAGTTTAAAAGTAGAAGGATTTACTTAATTAAATAAGAAAGAGCAAGCGTTGCACGACATAATTCTATTTAATTTACAAATTAGCAAATTAAACTCGAAGGAGCCAAGTGAAGTTTTGGACCCAATGCGGGACCAACTTTATAATGCATAAAGCCTTGGCGGAGCTAGTCCACCAACACACCTATTGGGGGTCCGACCCCACACAATTCCAAATGAACTCCTGAGCCCCTCTATTCAAGGGTGATTGAACAAATGGTCCTGAAGACCAACAAAGTTGACCCTACTTCCCTAAGAAAGAAATAGGTGAAGTATGCCAATGGAAGATGGATAATTTGACTCATGAGATACATGAACACATTACCAATGTATGAAGTTAATATTCTCTGATTAATATGGAGAGAGAAGTAATTCCCCAGCAGAGTCGCTAGAAGTTGTCGACACTAAAAAGTTGGGAGTTGTTAAGTTGTTAGCTGCTAGGACGGATATCCTAACACCATTTTAATTTAATTTAATACATTTATCATTTAAAAAAATAATAATTTAAATTTTTAAAAATACAAGATGGAACTAATCTCATATCTTCAGTAGTTTAAATAAACAAGCCTAATACCACAAGTAGTGCACCTATCCCGAGGGATAAATACATTACTTATTGGTGAAGGATCAATTAAATAAATTAAAGTTTGTATGACATCCGTTTAAGTCTGTGAAACCATTTTATGTTGGCCGACAAACTCCCCTATTTAATACGAAAAATTAAATAGGGTTTATATTAAGCTGGGTTCGGAAAAGATTCCTATATGGGCAAGTCCCTATAGTTAATTACATCATAGATAACTGAAGTCACCTAAGAAAAATCTCAATAAAAATAGAGGATATTATCTTAAAAGAGGTCAAAGGATTAGAACTTTTCATTAAATCGGACAAAGAGGTGTGAAAGGGGAATGACTCAAGTTTTGAACATTTTATTTTGGTAGCCAAAGGAGGAAGAACTAAGGGATGTCATAGATCTAGAGGAGAACCTCGGTGACTTCCCAAGCTATCCTATGGTTTGGCTTAAATTTGAGGAGAAATATTTAAATATTTTATTCTGCCAATTTTATTAATTAGGGCTTACATTTGTGTGAAACGATCACACAAATTGCTTGAAAGATGTGAGAATTTAGGTCGTGATAGACGAAAACCTCAGAACACTAAAGCAGGTTAGGGCTTAAATTGTATAACAGAGCTATACAAAGTCCTAAAGATAAATTGAGGATTTATGTTGCATAAGTGATACTCCTAAAATATATAGTGTTTTTAGGTACATTTTTATACTTATTTTTGAGATATTACACTTTAATGAAAGGTATTTTTGTATTTTTCTTGTAAATATAAGTAAAAATGAAAAAAAATGCTTAAATGAGTGAAAAGGGATCAAATTTGGAACAAAAAGATGAAAAATTTTGCAAAAGAGTTTTGGCGCCAAAGCGCCAGATCTAGCGCTTAAGTGTCGGTTAAACAGAGAAGGCCGCGCATAAGCGCCGAGACCCCGCACTTAAGTGCCAGTGGCAGTTACAAGATGAGTAAAATCAAATTTCACAAATTTCAAAGAGGTTTTTGAGGCACCCATTGGTTTAATAGGTGGTTGTAGCCACCATTGACGAAAATTATCATGAAAGGATGCATCTCTTGGGGAAATACATCGAATCAAGATGCATTTTGAAGAGATCCCAAGACACCACTTGGAAAACTATAAAAGAAAGAAGAGAGGACTTAGATAACAGTCTTGAAAATATTGACAAGTTTTGAAAGTTCTTTTCTAGGGAGTTAGTTTGAAGAGAAATTCAGGAACCACTTTTTATTATTTTATTTTGAGTGATTGTAAAAAGAAGAGATTCAAAGGAACTTCAAGAGTTTGGTGGAGGACTTAAGATAAGTTTTTATCTTTTTGTTTTAGACTACTTTTAGTTTTAATTGAGACTTGTTGGTTTGACAATGATTTTTTCTTTTAAACTAAAGTGTGGTTTTGTTTTCTTCAAGGATTTTGAGTAGTTTTCCTTAACTTCCTTCTTAAAATGATAAGTAATTAAGGTTCAGATGGAAGTTGTGGAGAGTATTGATCTTTAATGTTGGAAGAAATTGTGATGATTTAAATTCATGCACTTGATTTACTTCTTGATTTGGCCAATCCAGATGTTTAAATTTGTTGTGAGAACATGTAAGAATCAGGCTGGTATTGTCTCAGTCAACAACTAGAAAAAATCACGTGAGTTGGATGAATTGCGTATTGTCTCAGTCAATAATTGGAAAGAATCACATGAGGTTGTATGAATGAAAATGTAATTCTTATGTCAGTCAACAATTGGAAAGAATCCCATGAGGTTGTATGAATGAGAATGTAGTTCATATAATTTAGTGCAAATAAATAGGAAAATATTCATTGAAGGGTGTAGAGTTAGAGGACTTTAAAGTGACAAGTTAAAGCCCCCAACTTAGTTTATTGCTCAATTAAAAATTGGAAAGAATCACATGAGGTTGTATGAATGAGAATGTAGTTCATATGATTGACAGTAAACAATTAGAAAGAATCACATGAGGTTGTATGAATGAGAATGTAATTCATATGATTTAGTGGCTGGTATTGTCTCAGTCAACAATTGGAAAGAATCACACGAGATTGTATGAATGAGAATGTAGTTCATATGATTGAGTGCTAAAAGAATCACATGAGGTTGTATGAGTAAGAATGTAGTTCATATGATTGAGTGCAAATAAATAGGGAAATAGAAGAATCACATGAGGTTGTATAAATGAGAATGTAATTCATATGATTAAGTGAAAATAAATAGAGAAATAATTTTTGATAGGGTGAGTTAGAGGACTTTAAAGTGACAGGTTAAAGCCCCTAACTTGGTTTATTATTTTAGGTTTTCATACGAGAATGTTAGACCCAGGTGGAGGGAATCAAGGGAACTCTAGAGTGAGAGCTAGTATCTTCCCTGCCTAGCTGATCTTCAGAACTAATCAAACTTTAAATTAGCCAATGTTCTTTATAGCATCTCTAGTAAGAGTAAGGAATATTTTTTNATGATTGAGTGCAAATAAATAAAGAAATATTCATTGATGGGTGTAGAGTTAGAGGACTTTAAAGTGACAGGTCAAAGCCCCCAACTTGGTTTATTATTTTAGGTTCTGATACGAGAATGTTAGACCCATGTGGAGGGAATCATGGGAACTCTAGAGTGAGAGCTAGTATCTTCCCTGCCTACTGATCTTCAGAACTATTCAAACTTTAAATTAGCCAATGTTCTTTATAGCATCTCTAGTAAGAGTAAAGAATATTGTTGCCCTATTTGGCACAACAAAATTTGCATACATCCACAATAGAATTCCTATACTTATTACTGATTTATGATAAGAAGAAAAATNATATTGTTGCCCTATTTGGCACAACAAAATTTGCATACATCCACAATAGAATTCCTATACTTATTACTGATTCATGATAAGAAGAAAAATATTTTCATATCAAATACTTTTTTTTCTAAAAAAACTTTAGTTATCTTTTTACTGTTTTGTTAAAATATCAAAAATACCAAATATATTTTAATTTTAAATTCCTACAAAAATCATTTTTATTTTAAGTAATTATCTTTTAAAAAAAGAAAAACTTTCTAAAAAGTGCATATTGCATAATCTTCTCTGTGGGCTCGATATTCAAGTCTTAATCAAAAGTCCTATATTACTTGATAACAATACATATATTTGCATAGTATCCCAATATAAATATATAAATAAAAAAATTAAATTGNAAAAACTTTCTAAAAAGTGCATATTGCATAATCTTCTCTGTGGGCTCGATATTCAAGTCTTAATCAAAAGTCTTATATTACTTGATAACAATACATATATTTGCATAGTATCCCAATAAAAATATATAAATAAAAAAAATTAAATTCTTATTTTTCTTCAAAATCAAGTTTTTGGTTTTGTTACAAAATAAGGAAATATAAGTGAAAAATACCACCAGAACTATCGCTATACTGTGCATAAGCATTGAGTGTCCATGAATCAAGTTTTTGGCGTCGTTTTTTAGGAAGAAAACTAAGTAAATTTCTATTTTTAGAAAATCTTATTTTAACTTTAAATTTATATCTTGATTTGTATGTTTTATTTTATTTTATTTTATTTTATGTTAGGGTATGCGTAGTTCAGGTTCTGAAGGACTAGTGCCCTACGATTCTGAATTAGAAAGAACTATTAAAAAAATCAGACAAACCAAAAAAATTAAAAATCTTGAAAAATAAAAAAAAATTACATAAATGGCAAACCAAAATAATTAAAATGCTGAAATTCATCAAAAGTATAGACCTTTAAGAGATTATATCAACCCTACTGTAGTTGAACTTCATTGTAGTATTCAAAAACCTACTATAGTGGCTAATTCATTTGAGCTTAAACCTCCTATTATTCAAATGCCATCAAATAATCGGTTTGGAGGATCACCAACTGAAGACCCAAATTTACATCTTACAAATTTTCTAAATTTATGTGCTACATTTAAACACGATGGTGTTTCAGATGATGTCATAAGACTTAGGTTATTTCCTTTCTCACTGAGGGATAAAGCTAAGATGTGGTTGAATTCATTAGCACATGGATCTATCAGGACTTGTGGTGATTTAGCACAAAAATTTCTTGCTAAATATTTTCCACCATAAAAAGCTGTCAAGCTTAGAAATGATATTACATTATCAGTTTGAAGGGAAATCTATTTATGAAGCATGGGAACAATTTAAAGAACTCTTAAGAAAGAGTCCACACCATGCTATACCAGATTTGTTAATAATTCAAACCTTTTATAATGGACTAATCGGTTCTCTTAGATCTATTATCGATGCCGCTGCTGGTGGTTCATTGATGTCAAAACTATTTCATGACGCTTTGCTTTAATTGAAGAGATGGCTACCAATAATTTTCAATGGCCTTCTGAGAGGGTGAATCAAAATAAAGTAGCCAATATTCATGAAACAGATGCATTTACTATGTTAGAAAATCAAGTTGGTACAATTTCAAGGAAGTTATACCAATTTGGAATGAATTTTTCTCAACCAACTTCCATGATTGAAGAGAATTCATTAGGTCAAACGGTAGATTCTTAAACAACATTAGAAACTTTGAATGTCATATATAATAAGCAAGATAAGCCATATTCTACTTATTATAACCCAGTTTGGAAGAACCATCCCAACTTTAACTGGAATAAATATTCGGGTGGTAATAATCAGCAATGGGGGAACAACAAAGTAAAACCATTGGGAAACTGGAACAACCAAGGGAATAATAATTGTAGATCTACTTAGCCTCTAGGAATCAATAGTAATACACAATTTAAGGATAAGAAATTGTCTATAGAAGAAGTGGTGTTACAAATGGGTTAGCAGTTACAAAGTTATGGAGCTACAATTAGAAATATTGAGAATCAACCTGAGCAAATTGGTAGTTCATTAAGTAATAGATCCCAAGAAACACTTCCTAGTAATACTGAATCAAATTCAAATAACCAGAATAAAGAGCAAGTTAAAGTCATACAACTTAGAAGCGGAAGAGAGTTGGAAGGTAGGGTTCAAAAAGAGATTAAGGTAGAGAGAGATGAAATTGAAGAATCAAAAGAGGACGCTCTGAAAGATTCTAAAAGTCCTATTTCTTCACCAAAAATTGATTTAAAAAAACCACCACCTCAGTTCCTTAGGGACTTTGATAACAGAAGTTGGATAAGCAATTTTCAAAATTTCTGGAAATGGTTAAGAAGCTTACAATCAATATTTCATTTGCTGAAGCCTTAGAACAAATGTAAAACTATGTAAAGTTTATGAAGGATATTCTCAACAGAAAAAAGAAGTTTGAAGATAATCATACTGTTGCACTTAGTGAGGAGTGTAGTGCTATAATTCAGAGGAGTGTAGTGCTACAATTCCATGTGCAATAGGAGACAGATTTTGTGGGAAAGCTTTATGTGATTTAGGTGCAAGCATTAACCTTATGTCATTATCAATATTTAAAAGATTGGGATTAGGAGAAATAAACCCTACTACTCTAACTCTGCAGTTAGCAAATCGTTCAATAACCTATCCTAAAGGAGTTACAGAAGATGTCCTAGTGAAATTGGATCAATTTATCTTTCCTGTTGATTTCATTGTACTGGATATGGAGGAAGATAAAGAGATACCTATCATTTTGAGGAGATCATTCCTGTTGATTTCATTGTGCTAGATATGGAGGAAGATAAAGAGATACCTATCATTTTGGGGAGACCTTTCTTATGCTAGATATGGAGGAAGATAAAGAGATAACTATCATTTTGGGGAGACCTTTCCTAACCATAGAAGATAAAGAGATACCTATCATTTTAGGGAGACCTTTCCTAGCCACAGGAAGAGCAATGATATATGTGCAGAAAGAGGAATTAACAATGCACGTCAATGATAAAACTGTTACTTTTAACATTTCAAAAACAATGAAATACCATGCAAAAGGTAAAGATGATGAATGCTATAAAATAGATGTTATAAGATATTTGAGCGAATGTCATTTCAAGACTATTTATGAAGAAAAATTTGAAGAAAAAGATTTGGAACACGAGCAAGAAGAGGAATTAGATCAATGTGTAAACCTTTTTAAGGAAGATTCGAGTTATGTTCAAGAAAGTTTTGAAATTTTAGACACGATAGAAAATAAATTGTTTCAAAGGTAACCATAAATCCTTTGAAATGTCACTAAACATAAAAAGTCCTTTTGAATTTACAGGGAGTCCCTCAGAGGAGGTAATCCAATGTTGCTAACGAGATCTACCCGATTTATATGAGTTTCACAACACGTTTAAGCTAAGTAAATTTAAAAGAAAATAGTGATACCAGAATAGGGAACCGTGGGATCCTAACCGGTGTCACTCTAGTCAACTTTAACCCCCTCTGATTGAACTTAAACTTGTCATTTAACCTTTAAATCGTAGACTTTAGGACTGCTACTTCGCCAAAGAGCTTGGAGCTAGCTTTGTGGGCAACCTTCTACAACAACATGAAGATCTACAATAACATGAGGATCTGCAACAATATAACTTTCCTTAGAGTTAAACAACAAGCCATAGGATTTTGAGGTTGTTTGCCTAATGTGACATAAATCATCAAACTTTTCTTTAGGCCTTTGTATGGCTCTGCTATAGAATTTAAGACCTAACATGTTTTAGGATACTGGTTTGTCGTTTGTCACGACCTAAATTCCCACATCTTTCAGGGTATTTGTGTGACTATTTCACATAAATGTAAGGCCTAATTATAAAATTAGAAATATGAAATACTTAATTCCTTCTCAAAATTGAAGCTAAACCTTAGGAAAGCTTAGGAAGTCCCTGAGGTTCTCCTTAGGATCCATGACATCCCCTAGTTCTTCTTCCTTTGTATCCAAAATAAAATGTTCTAAATTTGAATCATTACCCTTTCACACCTCATTGTTTGATCTTTTGAAAAATCATATCCTTTGAACTTCTTGAAGATAATATCCCCTCATTTTTATCGATAGTTTTCTTAAGTGACTTCGGTTATCTAAGATGCAACTAACTGTAGGTGCTTGCCCTTATAGGAAACTTTTAAGAACTCGTCTTTATATAAATCCTATTTAATTTTTCGTATTAAATAGGGAAAATTTTCTGTCAACATAAAAAATATTTTTTTCGCAGACTTAAATAGATGGCATAAAGTCTTTAGTTTATTTAATCAAGTCTTACCAGTAAGTAGTATGTCTACCCTTCGGGATAGATGCATTACTTGTGGTATTATGCTTGTTTATTTAAACTACTGAGAATATGAGATCGGTCTGGTCTTGTATTTTCAAAATTTAAAATACTACTTTCCCAATTTATATATATATATATAAATTAAAATAAACCAGGCGTTGGGATATCCATTCCGACGACCGACAAATTTCAATTTGGTGACTGATAGTAGGAAGATCAGGTCTAATGTATGTTATACCTTATTATGTTTAAGGTTTAACTAAGTCTAACTTAAGTAAGACATAGTAGGTTAGACCTAATTAGGTTTAAGGTTTAATTAATTCTAATTTAAGTAAGGCTTAGTAGGATAATTATTTCTAACGTGAGTTTTTCCTAATTAGGTTTAAGGTTTAAATTGGAACTAATATGTTTCAGACTAAATATTTATGGTTAGTCGGGTTAAAGATGAGTAAGCCTAACCCATTAGGGTATACTAGGGTTTAAGATGGGTAAACCCAACACTTTAGTGTTTAACTAGGTTTAATATGGGTAAACCCAACTCTTTAGGGTTTAAGTTAAGTCTAACCAAAGTGAGCTAAGTCAAGTTTGAAGTTCAGAATTAACTTCAGTTGGTTTGAGTCCAATTGGAAGTTCATTTTGGTTGAGTTTCAATGAGGTTAAAACTAACCTAGATTTAGGCTTAAATTAAGCTAAACCCTAGGTTATAGGAGTGTTTTCATGGTTAAGGGGATAACCATGATGCTATGCCTCTAAGGCCCTTGAGTTAAGGTTATAATTTGGCTTAAGGGATAATTTGGGCCAAAAATTAATTTTTTTTTACAATTTTTACCCATGGATTTCTAATATTTGCATTTTATGGTTTTCAATGGTAGAATTATCATTTTAAGGTTAAAATTTATTACCCTCAATTTTCTAACTAATTGCCAATTTTAATTTCCAATTTTCTAATTTTTCATAATTCTTTTTAAAAATAATTGCAGAAGTGGTGGAAATTGGTCATTTTGATTTTGTGGACATCCCCTAATTTTGAAAAAAATCAGAGAACATTTCCAAGAATAGGGGAAATAATCACTACAAATTTCATAAGTTTTGGCCATATATTTATTTTCTAATAATTAATATACTCGAAATAGTATTTTATTAACTAAAATTAATTATAAGTTATTTAGTTAGAATTTTATTTTTATTATTTTTTCCTTCATTTACTAAGTTCAGGGATATTTTTATTTCATTTTTGTGACTTTTCTTTGAAAATATATGATTTTTTAAAGTTTATTAGGGCTTTCTAAATTTACTTAATTCGGAAATCTTGAANTTTAAAAATAATTGCAGAAGTGGTGGAAATTGGTCATTTTGATTTTGTGGACATCCCCTAATTTTGAAAAAATCAGAGAACATTTCCAAGAATGGGGGAAATAATCACTACAAATTTCATAAGTTTTGGCCATCTATTTATTTTCTAATAATTAATATACTCCAAATAGTATTTTATTAACTAAAACTAATTATAAGTTATTTAGTTAGAATTTTATTTTTATTATTTTTTCCTTCATTTACAAAGTTCAGGGATATTTTTATTTCATTTTTGTGACTTTTCTTTAAAAATATATGATTTTTTAAAGTTTATTAGGGCTTTCTAAATTTATTTAATTCGGAAATCTTGAGTTTCCTACTTATCCGACGCGGCGCATCGTCATCCTTGGCAACTCTGAAGGCTTGCGTGCCACCTTTTGATTTGAGGCGCCTTCCACCATGTCTTCCAATGTATCATCGAAATGACGCTTCTCTCCTCCACGATTTCATAATACGAGTCGTTCGCTATCGTTCGTTTATAATTCATCATAAGTTTGTTACATTAGACATCTGTTTGGCCATGTAAAAATGTTGAAATAGTTTCCCAAGTCAATATAATAGCTTGATCGGGGCTTGTTTTGGACCATATTGGACAAATTTTGGTACCATTAGGTACGTCTCATCAAGCCGGTCAGTTTGTTTATACNCTGAATTAGAAAGAACTATTAAAAAAATCAGACAAACCAAAAAAATTAAAAATCTTGAAAAATAAAAAAAAAATTACATAAATGGCAAACCAAAATAATTAAAATGCTGAAATTCATCAAGAGTTTAGATCTTTAAGAGATTATGTCAACCTTACTGTAGTTGAACTTCATTGTAGTATTCAAAAACCTACTGTAGTGGCTAATTCATTTGAGCTTAAACCTCCTATTATTCAATTGCTATCAAATAATCGGTTTGGAGGATCACCAACTGAAGACCCAAATTTACATCTTATAAATTTTTTAAATTTGTGTGCTACATTTAAACACGATGGTGTTTCAGATGATGTCATAAGACTTAGGTTATTTCCTTTCTCACTCTGGGATAAAGCTAAGATGTGGTTGAATTCATTAGCACCTGGATCTATCAAGACTTGGGGTGATTTAGCACAAAAATTTCTTGCTAAATATTTTCCACCATAAAAAACTGTCAAGCTTAGAAATGATATTACATCTTTTAA
The DNA here is from genome assembly GCA_002079205.1 of Phalaenopsis hybrid cultivar. Lineage (NCBI taxonomy): Eukaryota > Viridiplantae > Streptophyta > Magnoliopsida > Asparagales > Orchidaceae > Phalaenopsis > Phalaenopsis hybrid cultivar. The sequence continues at coordinate 70,914 of JXCR01139693.1, read as the reverse complement.
TCAATTTGAAGGGGAATCTATTTATGAAGCATGAGAACAATTTAAAGAACTATTAAGAAAGTGTCCGATATTACATCTTTTAATCAGTTTGAAGGGAAATCTATTTATGAAGCATGGGAACAATTTAAGAAACTCTTAAGAAAGAGTCCACACCATGCTATACCAGATTGGTTAATAATTCAAACCTTTTATAATGGACTAATCGGTTCTCTTAGATCTATTATCGATGCCGCTGCTGGTGGTTCATTGATGTCAAAACTATTTCATGACGCTTTGCTTTAATTGAAGAGATGGCTACCAATAATTTTCAATGGCCTTCTAAGAGGGTTAATCAAAATAAAGTAGCCAATATTCATGAAACAGATGCATTTACTATGTCAGAAAATCAAGTTGGTACAATTTCAAGGAAGTTATACAAATTTGGAATGAATTTTTCTCAACCAACTTCCATGATTGAAGAGAATTCATTAGGTCAAATGGTAGATTCTTAAACAACATTAGAAACTTTGAATGCCATAAATAATAAGCAAAATAAGCCATATTCTACTTATTATAACCCAGTTTGGAAGAACCATCCCAACTTTAAATGGAATAACAATTCGGGTGGTAATAATCAGCAATGGGGGAACAACAAAGTAAAACCATCGGGAAACTGGAACAACCAAGGGAATAATAATTGTAGATCTACTTAGCCCTAGGAATTAATAGTAATACACATTTTAAGGATAAGAAATTGTCTATAGAAGAAGTGGTGTTACAAATGGGTTAGCAGTTACGAAGTTATGGAGCTACAATTAGAAATATTGAGAATCAACCTGAGCAAATTGCTAGTTCATTAAGTAATAGATCCCAAGAAACACTTCCTAGTAATACTGAATCAAATTAAATGACCAGAATAAGGAGCAAGTTAAATTCATACAGCTTAGAAGCGGAAGAGAGTTGGAAGGTAGGGTTCAAAAAGAGATTAAGGTAGAGAGAGATGAAATTGAAGAATCAAAAGAGGACGCTCTGAAAGATTCCAAAAGTCCTATTTCTTCACCAAAAATTGATTTAAAAAAACCACCACCTCCATTTCCTCAGGGACTTTGATAACAGAAGTTGGATAAGCAATTTTCAAAATTTCTGGAAATGGCTAAGAAGCTTACAATCAATATTTCATTTGCTGAAGCCTTAGAACAAATGTAAAACTATGTAAAGTTTATGAAGGATATTCTCAACAGAAAAAGGAAGTTTGAAGATAATCAGACTGTTGCACTTAGTGAGGAGTGCAGTGCTATAATTCAGAAGAAACTTCTGAAAAAGCTTAAAGATCCTGGTAGCTTTACAATTCCATGTGCAATAGGAGACAGATTTTGTGGGAAAGCTTTATGTGATAGGTGCAAGGATTAACCTTATTCCATTATCAATATTTAAAAGATTGGGATTAGGAGAAATAAACCCTACTACTCTAACTCTGCAGTTAGCAAACCGTTCAATAACCTATCCTAAAGGAGTTACAGAAGATGTCCTAGTGAAATTGGATCAATTTATTATTCCTGTTGATTTCATTGTGCTAGATATGGAGGAAGATAAAGAGATACCTATCATTTTGGGGAGACCTTTCTTATGCTAGATATGGAGGAAGATAAAGAGATAACTATCATTTTGGGGAGACCTTTCCTAACCATAGAAGATAAAGAGATACCTATCATTTTAGGGAGACCTTTCCTAGCCACAGGAAGAGCAATGATATATGTGCAGAAAGAGGAATTAACAATGCACGTCAATGATAAAACTGTTACTTTTAACATTTCAAAAACAATGAAATACCATGCAAAAGGTAAAGATGATGAATGCTATAGAATAGATGTTATAAGATATTTGAGCGAATGTCATTTTAAGACTATTTATGAAGAAAAATCTGAAAAAAAAAATTTGGAACACGAGCAAGAAGAGGAATTAGATCAATGTGTAAACCTTTTTAAGGAAGATTCGAGTTATGTTCAAGAAAGTTTTGAAATTTTGGACAAGATAGAAAATAAATTGTTTCAAAGGTAACCATAAATCTTTTGAAATATCACTAAACATAAAAAGTCTTTTTGAATTTACAGGGAGTCCCTTAGAGGAGGTAATCCAAGATTGCTAACGAGATCTCCCCGGTTTATATGAGTTTCACAACTCGTTTAAGCTAAGTAAATTTAAAAGAAAATAGTGATACCAGAATGAGGGAACCGTGAGATCCTAACCGGTGTCACTCTAACCAACTTTAACCCCCTTTGATTGAACTTAAACTTTTCATTTAACCTTTAAATCGTAGACTTTAGGACTGCTACTTTGCCAAAGAGCTTGGAGCTAGCTTTGTGGACAACCTTCTACAACAACATGAAGATCTGCAATAACATGAGGATCTGCAACAATATATCTTTCCTCAGAGTTAAACAGCAAGCCATAGGATTTTGAGGTTATTTGCCTAATGTGACAAATCATCAAACTTTTCTTTAGGCCTCTATATGGCTCTGCTATAGAATTTAAGACCTAACATGTTTTAGGATACTGGTTTGTCGTTTGCACGACCTGAATTCCCACATCTTCCAGGGTATTTGTGTGACTATTTCACATAAATGTAATCCCTAATTAATAAAATTAGAAATATGAAATACTTAATTCCTTCTCAAAATTGAAGCTAAACCCTAGGAAAGCTTAGGAAGTCCCTGAGGTTCTCCTTAGGATCCATGACATCCCCTAGTTCTTCTTCCTTTGTATCCAAAATAAAATGTTCTAAATTTGAGTCATTACTCTTTCACACCTCTTTGTTTGATCTTTTGAAAAGTCATATCCTTTGAACTTCTTGAAGATAATATCCCCTCATTTTTATCGATAGTTTTCTTAAGTGACTTCGGTTATCTAAGATGTAACTAACTGTAGGTGTTTGCCCTTATAGGAAACTTTTAAGAACTCGTCTTAATATAAATCCTATTTAATTTTTTGTATTAAATAGGGAAAATTGTCTGTCAACATAAAAAATATTTTTTTCGCAGACTTAAATGGATGACATAAAGTCTTTAGTTTATTTAATCAAGTCTTACCAGTAAGTAGTATGTCTACCTTTCGGGATAGATGCATTATTTGTGGTATTATGTTCATTTATTTAAACTATTGATAATATGAGATCGGTCTGGTCTTGTATTTTCAAAATTTAAAATATTACTTTCCCAATTTATATATATATATATAAATTAAAATAAACCAGGCATCGGGATATCCATTCCGACGACCGAAAAAGTTCAATTTGGTGACTGATAGTAGGAAGATCAGGTCTAATGTATGTCATACCTTATTATGTTTAAGGTTTAACTAAGTCTAACTTAAGTAAGACATAGTGGGTTAGTCCTAATTAGGTTTAAGGTTTAATTAATTCTAGTTTAAGTAAGGCTTAGTAGGATAATTATTTCTAACGTGAGTTTTTCCTAATTAGGTCTAAGGTTTAAATTGGAACTAATATGGTTCAGACTAAATATTTATGGTTAGTTGGGTTAAAGATGAGTAAGCCTAACCCATTAGGGTATACTAGGGTTTAAGATGGGTAAACCCAACACTTTAGTGTTTAGCTAGGTTTAATATGGGTAAACCCAACTCTTTAGGGTTTAAGTTAAGTCTAACCGAAGTGAGCTAAGTCAAGTTTGAAGTGCAGAATTATCTTCAATTGGTTTGAGTCCAATTGGAAGTTCATTTTGGTTGAGTTTCGATGAGGTTAAAACTAACCTAGATCTAGGATCAAATTAAGCTAAACCCTAGGTTATAGGAGTGTTTTCATGGTTAAGGGGATAACAATGATGCTATGCCTCTAAGACCCTTGAGTTAAGGTTATAATTTGGCTTAAGGGATAATTTGGGCCAAAAATTAATTTTTTTTTTACAATTTTTACCCATGGATTTCTAATATTTGCATTTTTACNTTTTAACAGTACATTTAAGGTAGCGGTGTGGAGCTGCATCACACATCTTGGCATTCAGCAGGACAACGTATTGTCAACTTTTAAAAAAAAAATTGTGTTGAAAAGCTGTATTTTGCTGACTAAGGGCCCGTTTGGGGCAACTTATAACTGCGGACAGCGTTTTGAAAACACCGCTGTATCGTTTGTTTTCCGCATTTCACGAACTTATTCAAAAACCGCGTTTATAATTTCTAAAACACGCGGCGCGCAGGATGATTGTCGCGGGCCGCGTTTCGTTGTGGCGATTTACTCCTGTGCCCTCTCGTTCGCATCCGTGACCTCGTTCGATTCTTCTCGCATCCTCTGCTGCTCCTCCCTCTTCTTCGGAAATCTCTCTAACGACGCCTAATCTTCAGCATTTCATCTTCTTTAGCATTTACTCTTCTTCGGATCTGTTTTGTTTTTTACCGTTGAACTGCGCAGTTCTTCCCCTAGTTGCCATCCTCTGCCGCTCCTCTCTTATTCAGATATGCTTTTTCTTCTTCATCTTGAAGAGAGAGATAATGCTAGATGCTCTTAAGGGCAGCTATCTAATGGTTTAAGCAGTCTCAAGAAATGCCTTATACTTACGGTCAACTACAGCTCTTTTGTATTTCAGGCAAATTGGTGACATCATATCTTTGATTTTTTTTTTAATTACTTGTTTTCTGGTACGAAAGCTTTTTGCAATTAATTTAAATTTGCAATGATCCAAGTAATTTACTTCATTCTTTTATTTTTTACTGATTACTTCGTTCTCTTATTATTTTTACACATAGAAATTGGATTGTGTGTATGAAACTTAAAATTTTATGCTACTTACCTTAATATGAATTGTATGATAATGTTTGTGGCATTGCTAATGTTCTGAGGGTTCAACTAAAAAGTTTTTCCAAAACAGGGGCAGAATGGTCGTTTGTCCAGAATCAGTTGTTTTCCAAACGCACAAACCAAACAGTCAATCAATTTATCCGGATCAATTGCAGATCAGCAGCTTATCAGGATACACTGCTTATCAGCATAAGCTGGATAAGCTGCAGCTGCCCGAAACAGACCCTAAGGGCCCGTTTGGGGCAGCTTATAACTGTGAGCGACGCTTTGAAAATGTCGCCGTCTCGTTTGTTTTTTGCGTTTCACGAGCTTATTTAAAAAACCACGTTTATAATTTCTAAAACATGCGGCCCGTGGGATATCCCCTGCGGGCCGCTTTTCGTTGCGGTGTTTTACTCCTGTGCCCTCTCGTTCGCATCCGTGACCTCATTCGCATCCGTGACCTCGTTCAATTCTTCTCACATCCTCTGCTGCTCCTCCCTCTTTTTCGGAAATCTCTCTCATGACGCTTAATCTTCAGCATTTCTTCTTCTTTGGCATTTACTACACTTCGGATCTGTTTTATTTTTCCCGTCGAACTGCACAGTTCTTCCCCTAGTTGGCATCCTCTGCCGCTCCTCCCCTATTCGGATATGTTTTTTCTTTTTCATCTTGAAGAGAGAGACAATGTTGGATGCTCTTTCGGGCAACTATCTAATGGTTTGAGCAGTCTCAAGAAATGTCTTATAGTTATGGTCAACTACAGCTCTTCTGTTTTTCAGGCAAATTGGTGACATCATATCTTTGAGTATTTTTTATTTGCTTGTTTTCTGGTATGAAAGCTTTTTGCATTTAATTTAAATTAGCAATGATCCATGTAATTTACTTCATTCTTTTATTATTTACTAATTACTTCATTCTCTGAATATTTTTACACATAGAAATTGGATTGTGTGTATGCAAACCTAGGATTTTATGCTACTTACCTTAATATGAATTGTATGATAATGTTTGCGGCATTGCTAATGTTACGAGGGTTCAACTAAATAATTTTTTTCCAAAACAGAAGCAGAATGATCATTTATCTAGAATCAGTTGTTTTCCAAACGTGCAAACTAAACAGCCAACCAGCTTATCCAGATCAACTGTTGATCAGCAATTTATCAGGATACGCTGCTTATTAGCATAAGCTGAATTAGTTGCAACTGCCCTAAACAGACCCAGTATAGTACTTGTCAGAAAAATACGATTTGACATTTTGAAAAAAAAAATTGTAATAGTCACAGTAAATTTTTTAGCAACAGTTTCACAACTGTTTCTTCAAACAGTTGCAAATCCCCCAAATAGGCCTTAAGTCCTTTTTTAGCAAGATATTTTTTACAAATCTCCTCTACCACAAACTAAATATAAGATCTAATTAAAATGAGAATTTAATTAGAATTAATAACTAATATAATAAAACATTTAAAATAGTGGAAAACCAAATTAGGATATTAAAGAAATGATAAGAGGCTTTCTATGGCCGTCATGGTTATTTTAAGTAGTTTTTCAAGTTAATTAAATAATAATTTAAAATTTAAAACATAAAAATAAGAAAATTATAAGCAAATTCTAGAAAATATTAAGTCAAAACAAGCATAAAAAAGAATCTTTAGGTCATTTCACCACTCCCCGATAATGGGGTGCTAGCCGTAATTAATAAATGAAATTATGTAACTAGTTAAAAATGTAAGCTATATAATAATTTATTTATTAATCAACCTCAATATTGAAAAGTTTATTTATTACATAAATTAATAATCTTAGGAACTTATTTTCTTGAATAAAAATTAATTCAAAATTTATTTAATATTGAAATTAAAGTTAAAATTTAACCAAAAATATTTATAGAAATAATTAAACTAATAAGCAATTGTATAAAAATTATAAATTGGTCAAATAATATTGGAAAATTATGGGAATATCTGAGGGCTATCCCAATTCCCAACCCTTCTAAATTTTTAAAATTATTTAAATAATTTTAATATATTGAATATTAGATGATTTACTAAAGATATTGGGAACATCATTAAGTCGCCTTTGTTCTCACATGTAATTTTTGTAGTACTTAATTAGACTTAACATGAATTTCAGATTATATTTATATTTTTTATAAATAAAAAAATATTAAATTTAGATAAACTCAAAATAATCTTAAGATATTATTTGATGTCTCTTCGACAATTTTGATACTGAAGAATATTCATATAATGCTTTAGAGTATTTGATATTATTTTATAATTTCATATGAAAATACTTAAAAATTTAATTGAACATTATAAAAAAATATTAATTCTCGAGTTCTTTTAAGGAAAAAATTCATAGATTTTCTAGGTTATTTTGATATTATTTTGAATTTTTTTAATACTTAGTTAAAAAATTATAAATTAAATTAACTTAAAATATTTTGAAATTTCTATGGGGATATCAAATTGTGCACTTTGATTATATAAAATATTTTCAAGATTTTTAAAATATAATGTAAGTTTTATGTAAGATTTTATTTATTAATAAATAAACATGAATAACAAAAAACTAAATTAAATCAAATATATTTCAAACTCTTATGAAAAATCCATGAGGTCACTTTTTACCATTATGATCAATTTTATGACGGTTTGTAGTTTTTTAGTCTAAAATAAATTTTAATTTACATAATACTATTTATGATACCATAAGAGAAAAGAAACAATGGTGATGTAAAATTAAAATTTAATTAAAATAATTATAATAATAAAGAATTAGGTTGAATTTTATAATTATATACCTTAGAGTGGAATCTTACCCTTGGCAAAATGATTTCGAACTATCAATATGTGGACTCACATCTAAAAAAAAGTACTAGGACGAAGGACAAAAGCTGAAGAGAGGTGGAGTAGTTTATTCATTAGAGAAATTGGTAGAAATAAGATATTTATGGATCAATTTAAAATCCTATGTTAATTCTCCTCCTTTTGTTGGTTATTATTTCATATTATTAAAACATGTTATCAATACATATAGACCTTCGAATCATTCCCCTTCTTTATATTTCTAATATTAATACACAAATAATCTTATCATAGATGCACTATCATCTAACAATGACAATTATCAAGTTTTTTCTCATTTGCTCATCTAGTGACATCATTGTCAGCTTGCTTGGCCTCTGAGGTTGTTTGGCGCTAAGTCAATTTGGCTTCGGAGCAAATCGCGTCCCTTTTGGTCATGAACCAACCTCAAATAATTTAAAATACTTATTGCAATGTAATTAATTTACTTATTATTACTATTAAGGAACTTTTTAGCCTTGCAAATGATGAGGAAAAGTTTATGTCATAGAGGTACTCTATAACAAACATCCATATAAAAAAGTTAAAATAGAGCACCTATAGCCAATTATGGGTAGAGTTGCTCTCATGTAAGTTTCTAAGACCACCATTTTTACTAGTTTGTAGTTGCCAGAAAGCATGGCTAGCTTGGTCAAACCTATTAATTAAAATACAAATAAAAAAAATAGAATAACAAAATAGAAGAGAGATATGAGTTGCAAGGTATATGCGTAAGTGAACATATTATTCAAGTGATAATGCCAGATCATTTCCATAATAATCACAATTAAATTTTATAAGTACTTGTTCCACTTAAAATCAATATTTATCCAATTACAGTTAATGTTTTTGATTTTTTTTCTAGGAAAAAACAAAGTTTAGTGTTTTCAAATGAGTGAAGATTTCTCTAAACTAATGAATATTTAAAGTTCTTGTACATTTGCAGTAGGTTTTCCTTCAAGTTATTGTCGGTCGAAGTAAAAAATATTCCTTAATCTATGTAAGGACTTAATGAGCATTGAGTCTTCATATTACAATTTAGTGTTATCTAACAAATTCAAAAGAGTCTAGGGAACCTATTCCTTCTTAGCTTATAATTTTCCAAAAATTATTTTCCAATATTTTTAGAAAAGCATTAAATTTTAAACCTATAGTTCCGTTATTTTTCTATCAAAATCGTTAGATCATAGTTAATTTAAAAATAAACTAGTCCAAAATGATAATAAGTTATTAATTTAACATAAAAAAATGCAATGAGCTCCAAAGCAAATATTCATTAAGAGAAAATGACTTGGATACCAAACATATTCACTAACCATAAGCCCAAAAATTGGAAAATAAAACAAAAAATAATAACCAGTCTGAAATAGCACCCAAATAAGGCTTGGAAGAATAAATCTACACTTGATCTCCTCTACCTGCATGGTGACAATTTTCTTCTCTCACACTCACTCCACTCACTCATAAATAACACGGAAGAGGAAAATTAAATATTATTCGTGACATGAATTTGATTTGTCAAGTCAATCACGAAGGCAAATTCAAGCTGACTTGCCCAAAAAGCATATGAAGAACTGATCAAATTTATATTAGACTCGCCAAACAGGCTAATGTCAAGCAGTCTCACAAACCCAAAAGTTATTCAGTGACTTTCTCATGGGGGATTAGGTACTAATTAATCTCAACAAATCAACTATAGATATAAGTTTTCAGACATACTACACGGCTCATAAATTTTAAAAGNAAGCATACACCAAGGTACATCCTCTTGTAGATGTCCAGTAAGACCATCCATAATTAAAGCAAAAAGATATGGTAAAACCTATTAATTAAAATACAAATAAAAAAAAAAGAATAACAAAATGGAAGAGAGATCTGAGTTGCAAGGTATATGCGTAAGTGAACATATTATTCAAGTGATAATGCGAGATCATTTCCATAATAATCACAATTAAATTTTATAAGTACTTGTTCCACTTAAAATAATTATTTATTCAATCACAATTAAAATTTTTGATTTTTTTCTAGGAAAAACAAAGTTTAGGGTTTTCAAATGAGTGAAGATTTCTCTAAACTAATGAATATTTAAAGTTCTTGTACATTTGCAATAGCTTTTCCTACAAGTTATTGTTAGTCGAAGTCAAAAATATTCCTTAATCTATGTAAGGACTAAATGAGCATTGAGTCTTCATATTACAATTTAGTGTTATCTAACAAATTCAAAAGAGTCTAGGGAACCTATTCCTTCTTAGCTTATAATTTTCTGAAAATTATATTCCTATGTTCTTAGAAAAGCACTAGATTTTAACCCTATAGTTCCGTTATTTTTCTATCAAAATCATTAGATCATAGTTAATTTAAAATAAACTAGGCCAAAATGATAATAAGTTATTAATTTAAAATCGGAAAATGCAATGAGCTCCAAAGAAAATATTCATTAAGAGAAAATGACTTGGATACCAAACATATTCAATAACCATAAGCCCAAAAATTGCAAAATAAAACATAAAATAATAACTAGTTTGAAATAGCACCCAAATAAGGCTTGGAAGAATAAAACTACACTAGATCTCCTCTACCTGCATGGTGACAATTTTCTTCTCTCACACTCACTCCACTCACTCATAAATAACACGGAAGAGGAAAATTAAATATTATTCGTGACATGAATTTGATTTGTCAAGTCAATCACGAAGGCAAATTCAAGCTGACTTGCCCAAAAAGCATATGAACTGATCAAATTTATATTAAACTCACCAAACAGGCTAATCCCAAGCAGTCTCACAAATCCAAAAGTTATTCAGTGACTTTCTCATGGGGGATTAGGTACCAATTAATCTCAACAAATCAACTATAGATATAAGTTTTCAGACATACTACATGGCGCATATATTTTAAAAAGAGCAGCCTATGACTCTCCTTATGCCCTTTCGATTCATGTAACGTAATATGAAGTTGTTCTTGTAGTTTACAATTTGCAACTCAATTGTTATAAACAAGAGGTAAATCTCTTTTTCTTTCTTCTAAGGTTTCTTTTTAATTTTGATCGAATAAGTAGATAATGAATTGAACTTGCAAAACNGTTGTTCTTGTAGTTTACAATTTGCAACTCAATTGTTATAAACAAGAGGTAAATCTCTTTTTCTTTCTTCTAGGGTTTCTTTTTAATTTTGATCGAATAAGTAGATAATGAATTGAATTTGCAAAACTGTTACAAGCGGAAATTAAAACCTTATTCGTGACATGAATCAAAGAAAAACTTTATTTATAAAATAAGAAGATGTATGTCGTATCTTAGGATATAAACANGACATGAATCAAAGAAAAACTTTATTTATAAAATAAGAAGATGTATGTCGTATCTTAGGATATAAACATTTTTAGGTCCGGACAATTTTATACAAGAAGCACGATGGCGTCGTTAATAACAGAAATAAAAACAAAATAAAAATAAAAACAAGAATAAAAAGTAGCGTGACGGCTTCGTCAATGGTGTGAACTGAAAGCTGATGGCATGCGATTCCTTCGAATGTAGAGATGACATCGTTGTCATGCTTATCTATAGTTGATTTGACTCTTTTTTTCTAAAAATTCGATTCATTTTGAATTCAACTAAATAATTTTTTTTATCCCATGATCAAACGCTAATTAAAGCCAAATACGTTTACATAGCAATTGAATAACATAATGCTTCGGTTTTAATCATTGCTCATGTCACGGAAAATGATTAAGCCATATATTTTAGTGAAAGGCTGCCAGATTTCTGTATTAAAATTCTGTATTTAATGACATCATAAATGACTTTTTCTAAATAATTTTTTTATAGAACTCCATACCTTTTAATCGTATTAAAACCATAATTTTAATGGTTTATTACAAAGATAATATAAAATTTGTAATGGTTTTGTTTTGAAATTGCATGACGAGATTTATATTGTCTTTGATTTTGAAAACGCTCATATTACTGACAAAATTTACAATGGCACCCTTATATTAATATTTTTATATAAAGCCCAATTTAAATGAAAAATATTATAATATGATGTACTGGTAGTCTCAATCACTTTGGCATAATTTGTATAAGAAGAGAAAAATGGAGAAAATAACAAAATACTTGCTCACGAGTGTGAAGGGAGTGTGTCTCCCTTTCTAGGAGAGGGGTTCCCTCATTTATAATCTTGGGGGTCATTGCACTCAAGAATAATTACAAAAATGGCTACACAAAGAAAAAGTCTCTTATCCGTCTGAATTACCATTAGATAAGACAATGCGTCTGTAGGTGAGCTAATATTGTCACGGAGATATAAGGCACGCTAACGAAAACCTATTAATTTTTACTGAGTTGAAGTGAGTTATTGATAAAAATGACTGAGTTGTCATCCTAGATTGGCTCGTGATTATAAATACGCTCAGTATTCTTGCTTCTATCATGTTCCTGAATTATGATGAAATATAGTCGTTTATTGATATACATTTAGTTCATTGATTTGCTTCTCTACTTGTTTTATATTCTTTATGAAAAATTAAAGAATAATAATTAGAAATAAACTCTTCAGGAGTTAAAATTATTTTTCTCTACTCTTTTTTCTCGGCCACCTTATCTTTCCTACTTGCCACTATGATGAACAACCTTCCTATAGATAGGATCATGATCTTGAGAGCAAAACTAGGGATCACTCTTTAAAGAAAGCAAAAGATGACGAATGAAAGTTCAGAAGGTAGTGGGAAGAAACTTAAGAGGTTGGTAGAACTGGGAGCATCTAGAAAAGGAACTGCCTCCGATCCTCCTGCAGCGGAGCCCCCTTACCAGATCGTTAATCTAGTCATTTTAGAGGATATTTCGAAGGAGGCCATTAAACTTTAGCATCCATTTTCCTCGTTAATCTTGACACCAACAATTATTTTAAGGGCGCATACAACAGTTATTGCAACTTTAATGACAAGTCTTTCTCTCTTCAAGAATTAGGTTTGGAATTTGGAATATATCATTTAATAGTGATTTTGTTTTTAAATTTTTTGAGAAAACGTTAGTTTTACTAAATGATTTTTATCCCCAAGTAATTCAGTTCAATTTAGGTGACTTGTTGAGTGTCAATCTATCGATCAGTGACTTGATCATGCAGTCTTATCAGTTTTTTTTTCCGCCTTGTAGCTAGTAAGAATAAAAGGTTCGACGATGTGGTTTTCGAAAAAGAGATGTTTATCGAGATGCCACCCACGAATTAGCTATCTGATGCCTAAAATCTTCTATGAGATGGGTTCGTCAATAATATAAGTATATGTATCGATCAACTAATATTTTGATTCCATGAGGATAGTTGTCAAAATATTCCTAACATATAAAGTTCTAAAGTAATACACTGCTGCATCCTGTTTTAAGTGATATAAGTGCTAGAAAGAACATCCTAAGAATCCTAAAACACAATTGGAAGTAGCAGACAAGTAATAACTTTGAGTCCTTCAGAGATATGACGCTCATGCTCCGGTGCTACTAGTATAATATTCTTTCTATAATTTTTTTGAGTTCCCTTACTTGATAGTTGTTAAACAGGAATACAATCTTCCTTAGCATATATCTAAGTCATAAGAAGAGTTGGAAATTGTAATACTGTTAAGAGTGACTTAATTACGTAGTGTATTTCAGGATTCATTGGATCCCCTTTCTATGTTATAATTTCCTAATGACAATATGTTTGTTTCACTAGGCTATCACGTGTTAACCTTCTCGTTCTTCAAAGTGACATTTAGAAATCATAAGATATTTTAATATTCTGTCAAGTCATAATCAAAATAAATTAAAACAAAAAATTTAGCACATTAATGTTTAAAAATCAAATGTACAAAACATTTAATGGGAAAAAACATATACTAAAAACTAATAATAACCTACCCTTATATCGTAGGAGCATGAAAATATATTTAGCTATGATAAATGAGGTAGAAAAATATTGAAAATTTTATTAGAAAAATTATAGAAGCAAGTGCAAAAAAGTTCAAACTTACAACCAAAACATTTACTCTCCGCATAACACCAATATCCCATTGTATAATGAGAAACTCTTCATAATCTCCCTCACACCATATCATTCAATGTCTCTCTCACACTGGAATTTTCAAAACTCTAAACTAAATGAAACTTAGAAGTTCCCTTCTCTAAGGAAGAAGGAAGAGAACCCTAGAGTTTGAGGTGGGGCTTTAATTCCTAAAATCCTTTTGAAGTCTACACAACTCCTCTAGGACATCCTAAAAACACTTTTTTGAATATCACTTGCCAAATATGCACTGTAAAAAACTTTCAAAACAAGAATTCAACTAACATCAGTGAAGCTATGCCCATTTCTAGTGTAACTACACAGCAGGCCAGTACTTCTGCATGGCGTAATTATGCTACAAACCCATGTAGCTGACACAATTGTAATTACATCAAACATAGAAGCTAGAGTAAATAAACCAGAAAATTTCATAGTTATGTAAGTCCAACATTTTTGTCTGCTTCTTATTTTAGCTCTATAATGAATTTTCAACCTTTGTACCCTAGAAAATATCACAAAAAAAATTTCCACAAATATAAAATCGTGATAAATAAGAAAGAAATATGATATTTAAAGTAGTAAAATCACATAAATTTGCATTGTATCACCCTCTATATGTAACCTTAAATCCTCATGTAAATTCATTTATATGTTTCTTATTGAACGTCATCAAATTTATAATCGTGATAAATATGAAAGAAATTAATATTGTTGGCCCTAGAGAATTCTGAGGATCTGTTGAAATTCTGCTGCCAGTGGATTCAGATTTAAATTTGAAAGGAAACGGAGGAGATTTGGCAAAACACTGCATCCCAGGAGTGCAACACAACAAAGTTTCTGTTATGTTAAGAAGAATGGATAAAAGCAAAATACCACATGGATTCCGTCCAGACCCAGAATTGGAAGAAATATGTCCATACAAGTTATGAGATCGTTGTACCTCTAAATGCAAGCAAAAGGAAGTCATCTTGATCATGAGCTCGCCATAGAAGACAGATAAATAGTTCTTGTCACTTTTTGTACTGCATCACGATATGACAGATATGATATGTAATGTTTCATATGTATTCAATATTTGATATGTTTTCAGCATTTGGTGCTTCAAAATGTATTCAACATGTTGTCTTTTCACAGCTTCAGCATGCATTCAACTTGTAACACATATTTGAAGCAGTTTAATGAAGTTTCTTTCAAATTTCAGAATATCTGTCAGATTGTCTTTTTTTGTGCGATGGATAAAAAGCCGCAAACCACACGTCGGTTCTAAATTATAATGAACAAAGAACAATACAATGAAAGTCTGATAATGAAATTTAAATAACTTATTTTTTTTAAAAAATCAATCAATGGAGATTAAATTTGAAAAAAAATACCCTGATAATCAAACGATGAGAAAGACAACAAGAAAAATTATAAATTTATTAATTTAATTCCTTTAAAATTCGAAGTTCCACACTCTTTGCTTTCACAACACAAATGTCTCTGTCTACACAAATTTTTCACAATCCCCCACAGAGTGCCACACTGCTCACAAAATCTCAGCAAATTTGAGCAAATTTTTGTATTCATGAAGTCTCAGCACTCGGGATAGGCTTTAGTCCTAATCCCCTCCAAGAAATCTCAACACTCGGGACAAGCTTCAAACCTACTCCCTTCTCAGCAATCTCAGCACTTAGGATATGCTTCAGTCCTACACCCTTCTCAGCAATCTCAGCACTCGGGATAGGCTTCATCCTACTCCCTTCTTAGCAAACTCAGAATTCGGGATGGGCTTTAGTCCTACTCTCTTTTCAACAATTTTAGCTCTCGGGATAGGCTTGAGTCCTACTCCCTCAGCACTCGGGGACAATTCTTGAATTCTTATTCCCATCTTTTGAAAGTGATACCTAAATTTTAGTTCTTATCTCGTGGTCAGTATGTGAATTCTGATTCCCATCTTTTAAGTCTGGTACCTGATATCCAGTTCTCATCTCGGGGTCAGTACCTAAATTATAATTCCTATCTTTTGGGACTGATACCTGAATTCTAGTTCTCATCTTGGGGTTAGTACCAGAATTCTGATTCCCATATTTCGGAGATGGTAACTGAATTCTAGTTCTCATATCGGGGTCAGTAGTTGAATTCTGATTCCCATCTTCCAGGGCCGGTACCTGAATTCCAGTTCTTATCTTGGGGTCAGTACCTGAATTTTGATTCTTATCTTCCAAAGCTGGTACCTGAATTCCAGTTCCCATCTCAGGGTCAGTACATGAAATGTGATTCCTATCTTTCAAGAATGGTACCTAAATTTCAGTTCTCATCTCGGGGTAAAAACCTAAATTTTGATTCCCATCATCCGAGGATGGTAACTAAATTTTAATTCCCATCTTTCAAGGCAGGTACCTAAATTATAGTTCTCATCTCAGGGTCAGTGCCAAAATTTTTATTCCCACCTTGAGGTTTGGTGTAATGTCCCTAGTGGTTTCCATTATTTGACTAGATCTAATTTGGATATAATGGACCTAGCTGTTGCTCGAACTGGTATAGTCTTTTCTTTCCGGTGTAATGTTTTTAATGGTTGTTTTTCTCTGCACTGTTGTCACCTCTTGAGTTGGATGTAAGTCCTTGTACTTTCCATCTCAATTCGGTCTCCTCATACTAAATTCTATCCTCTGAAACTTTAAAATTGAAATTTAAATTTAAATTTATTTTTAAACATCAAATTAAAATCAAATATTCATTGTGATCATTAGTTTTACTGATGGTTGATTCTGAAATCTCTTTCCTTTTTCCCCAGCGATATACCCTGCTTACTCCCTTTTTACTCTTTTTTTCTGTTCTGTTCTGAGTGTGCTAGCTTAGACAATTGTGTTGGTTTTGTTGTTCTCTTCGGTCAACACTAATATGTGTGGTGTTCTGACCCGACACACCTCACCTATTGGGGGTCCATTTGTTGACCCCACTTTTGGTTGAGAACTAGTTTCCTCCTTAGTAGACTAAGGTCTAGCCATAGAACTTTCTTGATGGATATTCTTAGAGGATTAGTAAAGGAACCCTCATAATTAGAAACTCTAAGCTTTTCTTTGTTGAATTTGAAGTTCCACATATTGGTCCTAACCTCTAACATTTAGTAGGTGGGGCAAGTATGAGGGAGCTCAAAGGGAGTCCCCGTAGGAATATTTGGCCTTATGATGGACCCTAGGTGGTGTGGCCTTAGAAAGTTTCACACACACACACACACACACATTTGATCCCCCCTAGTTACACTCACAACCTCAGGCTTTAGTCAAATATGCTTAGTTGGTCCCTTAACTCCTTAGGAAAGTTATGTAGATGATCCCCTATGTCACTAGCCCAATGCTAGGGTTTAGCTGAGACCAGTACATGGAGGACCCAAAGTGTGAATTTTATTGGTTCATGGCTCAGGTAAGGTGTTTGTGTCGTTTATAAACCCAATCCTACTGAACTACCCAATTTAGCCTTTTGCCCCAAAAATCTACCCAATTTACCAAACTACCCTTGAAATCCCAATTTTGACAAAAATCCCAACAATTACCCAAAATACCCAATTTTGTCCAAAAATAATTTCAAACCATTTGAAACAACTCAAATTGCCCAAAATACCACAAAATTTTTAAAACTACCAAAATACTCCTAATTTTTCCAATATTACAAAAATGCTTGTGGTGACCCAAACTGTTCCAAAACCTTTAAAATCATTTCAAATGCCTCGAAAACTAATTTGGACCATTAACATTGAGTCCAATTTGACCAATTTGTCCTATTTTGACCAAAAGCCCCAAATTGCTCTCAAAGACCCAATTACCCCAATATAACCCCAATGTCCACCAATTTGGTCTGAATTTTCTCCAATTTTAATTCTAAACTCAAATTCATCATGCCTAAATTTGATTGAAACCAAATCCATGTTCAGTTGTGCCCAATTTCAAACCTAAATCCTAAGCCCAAATTAAAATCCTCAATTTGAACGTGAGCCAAAATTTCACCAAATTGAAGCCCCAAACCGATCCAATTGCCTCAATTTACCAAACTAAAATGAACCCCCAAACAATGAGATATGGTGAAGTTATCTAACACAGAACTAAGTTTTGTATTGAAAGTTTCAAATATAGAAAAGGCATCCTCCCCCTTACAATGATACTATGGTGAGTGAGAGATAAAGATTAGTGAAGACATTGTCTTTTGTCAAATAGGAGCATACCTATTCTTTAACATCTTTTGAGTGCTATAAATAACATTGGTTAATTCAAGGTTTAGTCCCTAAATCCGTGGTTAGGCTGACAGGATACTGACTCTCACTCCAGAGCTCCCATTTCCCTTCGTCTGAAGGCTAACTCTAGCTTTAGTTTCCAACCACTAGGATTAAATTGGGGATTTTAGTATGTCGCTCTAAAATATGCAATTCTACGCCCAAAAAATATATTTCCCTATTTATTTGCATTCACCCCCCATGAAATTCACCATCCATGGATTTTGAATGTGATCTTCACGTTTGTTGTAGAATACATAGTCCTTCCGGATCATATGTTTCACAACAAGTTTTAACAAATCAATTGGCCAGATCAAAAACTAAATGAAGCACAAAGTGTAAAATCATCACAACATTTTAGCTTTAGTTCAACACATCCAATCTAAATCATCACTTCACCATATCTCATTGCAAAGAAAAAGACAAAGAAATCTACTCAGAATTCATGAGGAAGATATGAGAAAACAAGGATTTTATATATAAAAGCAACATCATACAAACAATAAGAGGTAAATACAACTTATCTCAATTTCTTCCCTAAGAAAATCCCTTGAAGTTCCTTTGAATTCTCTTCTCACTTTACAATAAAACACAATTCCCTTTTTATATAAGTAAGGAAGAAGCAATCTCTCACTCTCCGTCTCTTTCTGCACTGCTTAGAAATGAATCCTTCCTGAGACTCTCACAAACCCTAGACTCTCACAACACTCTCCAAACAAGAGAAAACACTACCCAGAATACCCTCACCCACCAAACTAGGGCGCCAAAAACATTTTAAATTTCTTTAGAACGAATTTTCTAAGAGATTCCTCAAGCAACCCTCCAAAATTTGTACAAATATATTGAATTCGGGCTCAAACCGACATCAGGAGCTGTCAACGCTTAATAGGGCGCTGTCGGCACTCTATCGCTTCAAATCTTCTAAACTCTCTAGAATTGGGCACCATTGGCACTGGATAGAGCGTCGTCGGCCCCAGGAGGCAGATTTGTCTAACTTTCCACTCTAAATTCGTTCCTTTTTGCTTTCTTTTGCTCCAAATGCCTTAAAATCATAACACCTGCAACAAGACATGAAAAATATCTTCTTTTAAAGTACAATATCACAAAAAATGAGTAAAAATACATATGAAAAATTCAACATATTTTTGTTGTGTCAAAATCCCCAGAACTTAACCATTACGTGCCCCCAAGTAATTCTTCTACTACATAAAATTATGATTCATGGTAGTGAACTTTACTTTAAAAATGCCATTATTTTTTATTTAAATGAATATAATAGCAAGACTTTCTGGAAATTTTTTTAATAATCTAGGTCAAAATTATAGGTGTAAGTCCATCTAGTCATCAAGTCTAAGAGTTCTAAACTCATATTCATTTCAAGAATAATTATAGTTTTTCACAATAAAGGCCCTTAGAAGCATAATATGAAAAAGAAGTCCATGAAAACTCTATTAGTAAGGATGTTAATACTTTGAATATAAATTCAGAAATATAATAAAAATCTTTTATTTATTTTGATTTTAGTGAAGCCAATTTTTTATTAGGCATCTCTTCAAGCTTCTCCTCACATATATTTTCTTTTTCTATATATGGATTGATTTTCAATCCTTTTCTTTCTTTTTCTTGAGGGATTGATTTCAATCCTTTATTTTATTTTTATGTGAGGATTACTTTATTTGGATAGCCTTTAATAATTTTGAACTTCAATATTCTCTCCCTCAAGTAGGAACTTGTGACATTCCTTTACTTTATAAATGTATATTAGTTTTTAAGTAGTTCATCATAGAGTCTCAATTTATTTCCTTTCATATAAAGTATAGTTTTCCTTTACCTTAAATAATCAACTATAGTCTAATCCTCTTATACTAAATATCTCGGCATATAAAGTTAACCTTTATTACTAAAAATGTTCACTTAAGCCTTCTAAGATATTTAAATAAAAACAAAAATTTAGTTATTTAAAGTTAAGTTCTAATATCAGAAATCATATAAAAATTAATTTTGAAAGAAAAAAAATATTTTTATTGAGGACAACTAAAAGTTAATTTTTCCTCCCCCAAACTTAAGTTTTTCATTAAACATTATTAGACGCAAAAACACAAAAGAAATCCAACCTTTTGTAGCAGGATTTTAATAATTTAAAGTTGTGCAGGTATCAATCAAAGATTTGAACTAGCAGGCTTGAAACAATTAGAAGCTTTTCTAATTTCAAAGTAAAGGAACAAATAAACAAACATTCATTCATCACAATCAAATTATAGTTTTAACACAGTAAAATCATATAAAAAATAGATTACAGATACATAAGATCACATATCTAAAATAAACTACAAACACACAACTCTACCAAACATCTTATCTTGCATTTTCTGGTTCTTCATCTGGTTGGTACGGAGTGTAGTGGGGACAAGTAGGAAAGATCACACCAGAGTCTCCCCTCATGAATATAACTTGAGCATCATGGAAAGGTATATCGTACTCAGCCATTTTCCTTGTGTACTCATCATTTTTATCATTTCTTGCTTCCAATCCAGTAATCCGATTGTGCAGTCTCTCAATGTCACCTATTTATATCATCAATTACTCCATAACATCAGAAAGAATATGGGTCCTGGAGGTAGAAGGAATATCATGGCTAGCAGAAGAGGCAGAAGGAACAACACTACTCTTACTTCCTGACTCCATCCCACATGAGATTCATAGGTACGAATGTTGGCTTTACTAATAGGCTTCAAAGGATGGACCAATTCTTCACTGCTATCAAACACAACTCTTGATTGTACACATAGTGTATAAATTAGTGTAGGATGTCTTAATCCTCCAATGGTCTCTCCCTTCGCAATAGTCTGAACACTTTTATTGATAACAACGCTGATGTCAAATAATCTCAAATTTTGAATACAAAAATTCAAAATAGCTCTATCTCTAATAAATTCACTATGATGATAGGTAGGCAGTAATCTTGCAAAAATGAAATAGTGTCAGGCTTTAGATGCGACATTTAACATAGAAGCAAGAAAAATTATCCTTTGCCTTTCCTTAATTTTCCACTCTTCTTTCCCATCAGTAAGAAAGGATATAACTTCATCCATGTTAGAATCCATAGTGCCAAATGATGTATAATCATAGAAACCTAGATTCCTCAACTGATAAAATGCATTAATTCGGTTTGGGGTAAATTCTATCATTTTCCCTCGAACAAATACATGATCTCTCTTAGTCCACGATAGATTTGAATAGAATTCATGGACTATACCCAAAATAGCATCAACTGTAAACTAAAAAAATATTTCCCATTATCGATCAGCAATAAACTACTCCACAACTCTACAAGGATTTTCAAAAGCTCAATCTTGTATACACTTTTTATTGCAAACGTTTGAGTTGAAGTGGCATTGCGCTTTAATATTAACAATTTTTTCTTCATCAAATTCCAATTTCTTCTTCCCCTTACTCATCTTTGGAGCCATTTTAAATTTTTTAAAAAAATGTGAAAATAAACCTAAATCAATTCCAAAATCACATTGTATTAAATTCCAAAGACAAATCTTAGCAAGCACTTCACTAAAAACTTCAAATTTTAGATCTCCCAAATGTAGGAGATTTCCATGGTGAAAATAAAAAAATCTTAGTTTAAAGGAGAACTTTTCAAGCCTTGAAAACACCCCAAATTCTAATGCAAGCAAACCCCAGGTGGTGTTTTCGACCTTGGCTAGAGGTAGAAGACAATAGAAGGGGTGAAAATGGCGGGTCCGTAGGTTAATTAAATATTTTAAGTCAAATATGGGCATTTTGGGTTTTGGGTGTCATCAGTGCTCTACTTAAGTCACGGGCCAAAACTCTCTGTAAATGGGCACCGTCAACGCTAGTTCAACATTCAGGGTCCCAAATAAATTTTTTTTGCTATTTCGTTCATTTAAAAGTCATACCAGGATCTAATTAGACTTTTTAAGCATCATACATCATAATAAAGTGATCAACTAACATCAGTTTTACACAAACAACACAAAACATCACTTTAATAGAGATATATATATATATATATATATATATATA
>JXCR01139693.1:37168-48942 GCA_002079205.1 Phalaenopsis hybrid cultivar | reverse complement strand
TTTAATAGATATATATATATATATATATATATATATATAATCCAAATTATAAACATACAAATTTGATTACTCAAATACATAAGTTCATCAAACCAAACCACATAAAATTTCAGCGTTGCAAATAACCACAATACTGTAGCTCTGAAAACCAAACATAAACACAAATCTCAAACATAGGAAGTCTGAAATCGTATAGTAAAGCAATCCAAATAATAAGCGCACCTAGTATATTAAAGTTCAAATACTAAATACTAGATATAAGTAGAGTCACTACTCCTTGTCAATATTGTTGTTATCTTCTCCTATGATATCTCTTATGATTTAGTGGAGCAAGAACAAATTGTAAAAGGGAAGATACGAGAATCTTCAGAAATCAAAGCCTTTCTAATCTAATCCCCAAACATCAAAGATCTTAACATATCAAACCTTTTTCAACACACCCAATGTGATTAAATTGTTGCTTCATCCGCCAATCCAGATGATAAAAAAAATATGATATTTTATTAATTGCATTCATAAGATTTTGTACCTCTTTCTCCAATGTCTTAATCATCTTCAAAATCAACTATGAATTTTCGGGAAAGTAGGGTAGAATAGGTTGTGAACTCTGAAATGGAGGGTCTGCAATTATGCTTATATCATTTTCATCTCCAATTGCTTGGCAGTCAAAAAGGTTAGTTTGGTCTAGGCGCTTCCAAAGAAGAAGCACTTTTTCTCATATTTCATATGACACTTTTGAGTGGCTGCAGAGAAGAAATATGGTGGAAGGATGTCCAGGTTCAAATTTCTTTTTTATAATCTTTTGATCATTTCATATCTTCATTTTCTCCTTGTAAATTCTATCATTATCGTACGATTCATTTCTAATTTCTTCAAATTCATTCAGTTGCAATAATCTTTTCTCACCAGCATCCTTTAAATTGGAATTTAATTCTTTTATTGCCCAATATGCTTTATGCTCAATTCTAATAATAAGTGGCAAGTCTTTTCAAAAATTATTCTATAAGGAGACATTCCTATAATAGTTTTATAAGCAGTCTTGTATGCCCATAATGCAGTATCTAATCTTACAGACCAATCTAATTTATGGGGATTTATATTTTTCTCCAAAACTAATTTAATTCCACGATTAGATACCTCAGCTAAACCACTAGTTTGGGGATGATAAGCGGTAGAGATTCTATGCATAATATTATATTTTTCAACCAATATTTGATTCATATTATTCCCCAAAATTAGATCCACCTATAGTAATGATTAATCTCGACATTCCATTTCTTGTAAAAATACTTTTCATTAAATATTTTGAAATAATTGAGCATCACATTTTTGGTAAAGTTAATGCTTCTATGCATTGTAGTACATAGTTTACAGTAATCAATATATATAAATTTTGAAATGAAGGAATAAATGGTCCCATAAAATCTAATCCCCAAACATCAAAGATCTTAACTTCTAATATAAAATTTGGAGGCATTTCATTTCTTCTAGAAATATTACCTACTCTCTGACATCGATCACACGTTTTAATATATCTATAAACATCCCTAAAAATAGTAGGCCAATAGAATTCAGATTGTAAATCTTATGTGCACTTTTATTACTTCCAAAATGTCCTCCAAATTCTGAATCATCACATGTTTGAATAATTGATTCAATTTCTTCAGAAGGCACACATCTTCTAATAACATCTTCTAATAACAAGATCTTTATATTGTTTGTATAAGTATGGGTCATCCAAAAGTAAAATTTGGCATCATATATAGATTTCCTCTGTTGTTGCATTGTTAATTCAGGTGGTAACATATTACTCACAATATAGTTCACAATATCAACATACCATGGTAAATTCATTTCCTTAATAATATAAAGTTCTTCATCAAAGAAAGTTTCTATTATTTTCTTTTCGAAATAAGATAATTCATGTTATTCTAGTCTACATAAATGATCGGTTATTTGTTTATCAGCTCCTTTTCTATCTTCAATCATAAAGTCAAATTATTGCATTAAAAGATCCATCAGATTAATTGTGGTTTAGCATCCTTATTTTGCATTAAATATTTGCTAGTTGAATGGTCTGTATGCACTATACATTTAGTCCCAATTAAATATGACCTAAATTTTGCAAAAGCACATATAATAGCTAATAACTCTCTATCAGTAGTGGTATAATTAATTTGAACATCATTAATAGTTTTACAAGCATAGTATATAACTTTAAATATTTTGTCATGCATTTTCCCTAAAACAGCTTCAATTGCATAATCACTAACATCACACATTAATTCAAACAATTTCTCCCAATAAGTTGAAGTTATTATAGGAGCAGTGATTAATTTTTTCTTTTAATAATTCAAAGGATTTTGAACATTTATCATTAAAATTAACTTTCTTATCTTTTTCTAAAAGTTGGCACAAAGGCTTAGTGATTTTTGAAAAATCTTTAATATATTGTCTCTAAAATTCAACATGTCCTAGAAAACTTCTGACCGACGACTTTATATATGCTTAAAAATGCAAGAATTTAATACTGCTGCTAGAAGATTGAATTCCTCAGCAACTGCACCAAAAACTTGACAACGGTTATACAATCGATAAAGATGTATATAAAATATTCAATAATAATAGTCACACTTATCAATGCAAGTATACGTATCACTCAAGTAATACAGGGCTCTAATGGAGTCCAAGATATTGATCCCATAGGGAGTAATATTAAAGGCTACGAACTAAGATTTTTGAAAATAAATACTTAATCACAACAATATAGTTCAAGTTTCTTATCTGTCACTAAAGGCAATTGAAATAAATATGTAATTTAAATAACTCTTAAATAACTAATTCTACTAATAAAGTTTCTAATGTGAAATTCAATATTTAAGAAAGCATCCTTCTCCTTGTCAAGAAATTAAAGCGAATGGATAAAATGAATTAGTTCAAAGTGGATTGTGCCAAATNTTACTGATTCTGTGGCTAGGTTGGGAGGATACCGGATCTCACTTCGGAGCTCCCACGTTCCCCTCTCCTAAGGGCTAACATCTACACATCAGCACCCAAACGATAGGACCGAATTGGGTATTTTAGTTTGTCACTCTAAAATCTCCAATTACACGCTCGATAGTAATATTTCTCTATTTATTTGNTTCATCTAAACTAAGAAAATTATGGGGTCAGTTTGACTTCATCTTTTTCAAAACTAAAATTTAAAAAAAAAACGACCTTCCAAAGAGGGCAACGTGATTTCAATTCCGATGACCGACAGCTTCTTACGGGCAAACCCCACACCAATTATAGTGCCGACAATAATATTTCCCTATTTTTGCACCCAACTTCCAAGGGCTTTGACCTCCCTGAATCTTGGATGCAATCTTCACTTAGTTGTAAAAGTCAACATATTTTAACAAATTAATTGGCCAGATTGAAAGTAAATTAAGGTCCAAGTAGATCATCACAATTTCTTAAACATTTTCATGGCTTCACCAATTCAAATCACCATTTCACAAATGTTGAGACAAGGAGAAAGACAGAGAAAACTACTCAGAACTCATGGGGAAAACACAACAAAACTTGGAATTCACATATAAAATCAAAGTCAGNCGAGACAAGGAGAAAGACAGAAAAAACTACTCAGAACTCATGAGGAAAACACAACAAAACTCGGAATTCATATATAAAATTAAAGACATATAAAGNACATCAGCACCCAAACGATAGGACCGAATTGGGAATTTTAGTCTGTCACTCTAAAATCTTCAATTCTACGCCTGATAGTAATATTTTTGTATTTATTTGCACCCAACTTCCAAGGGCTTTGACCGCCCTGAATCTTGGATGTAATCTTCACTTTAGTTGTAAGNTCTGCGACTAGGCTGGGAGGATACTGGCTCTCACTTTGGAGCTCCCACGTTCCCCTCGCCTGAGGGCTAACAACTACACTTCAGCACCCAAATGATATGACCGAATTGAGGATTTTAGTCTGTCACTCAAAAATCTCGAATTCTACACCCGATAATTTTATTTTCCTATTTATTTGCACCCAACTTCCAAAGGCATTGACCTCCCTGAATCTTGAATGTAATCTTCACTTTAGTTATAAAACTCAATATATTTTAACAATTCAATTGGCCAGTTTGAAANACAAACTACAACAAGTAAATAACTTATCTCTAATTTCACCCCAAGAACACTCCTCGAAGTTCCTCTAAATCTCTTCATTTCTTTACAGCACACGGAATTCTTCTTCGAAGTAGCAAGGAGGAAGAAATCTCTGACTTTCCCTCCACTCTTACAATCTCTCGAAGAATTCTTCACAATTGTTACACTCTATTAGAAATTCTATACACTAATGGTAACCTCCAATGCCTCTAGCACTCTTCTATTTTTGGCCAAAATGTTCTTTTAAAATTGTGGATAAGCTTTCCCAAGAGTTGCCTAAGCATCCCTTCAAAATTTGGCCTTATCCAAAGCTTGAGTAGGCATAACTGTCGATCTCGCCGTCGGCGGGGTCGATGGCGCCGTCGGCGGGCTTCTGGAGAATTTTGTCCTGTAGTCTCGGGAAAAACTCGTTGTCGGTGGGGTCGAGGGCGTCGTCGACGGCCTAGTTCAAANAAAACTCAGAATTCATATATAAAATCAAAGTCATACAAACTACAACAAGTAAATAACTTCTCTCTAATTTCTATCCAAGAAAACTCCTTAAAGTTCCTCTGAATCTCTTCCTTTCTTTACAGCACACGGAATTCCTTTTCGAAGTAGGAAGGAGGAAGAAATATCCCACTTTCCCTCCACTGTTACAATCTCTCGAAGAAATCCTCACAATTGTTACACACTAATGGAATATCTTTAACCTCCAGGACCTCTAGCACACTATCTTCCTCATTTTTTTTGGCCAAAATGTTCTTTTAAAGTTGCAGATGAGCTTTCCCAAGAGTTGCCTAAGCATCCCTTCAAAATTTAGCCTTATCCAAAGCTTGAGTAAGCATAACCGTCGATCTCGCCGTCGGCGGCCTCGAGGGCGTCGTCAGCAGGCTTCTAGAGAATTTTTGTCCTGTAGTCTCGAGAAAATCTCGTCGTCGGCGGCGTCGAGGGCGTCGTCGACGATCTAGTTCAAATCTTCACATTTTGGTCCTTTTCACTCCAAATTTGCTTCTTTTTGCAGCTTTTTGCTCCAATGACCCTAATTCCTTATTCCTGCAACAAAACATCAAAAATACCTTTCTTTAAAGTGCAATATCATCAAAAATAGTATAAAATAGGTATGAAAATCTCAACATATTTTCCTTTAGTCATTCTCAACGAGCAAACTTCATCTGAGGATGTGCTAGCCAACTAAGCTAAGCAAATTTCTGGGTCAAGCAAAGCTGTAACCAAAGATTCTCTCATCTCCTTTGATAGGATCAGAGCATGGTAGATGCTTAATCAGGCAGGCAACTTCCTAAGATGAGCTAGCACGTTGTAGTCTACTTTGTATGATCCTCCAATTTTATCTTGATCATGTGGTTCTTCTACTGGTGGAGGTGGGGGTATCTCTTCTCGAGTCATTATCTGTTTTCCTTTGTTTGTTGGAGCTATTCTTGGTGGTAACACTTTTTCGCTCCTTAAGTTAGCTTCTGTGATTTCTTCTTCTTGAAATATCATTGTTGAATCTTCCAGTGTCTTTTCCTCTTCGTCGTAAATATCTAAATTGATGACAAGCAGTGTACCATGATGCTTGAGAATTGGCTCTTTGTTATCGGTGCTGTCGTAAGCGATATGATTGATGCCTTCTTTGGACTTGACAATGAGCTCATCAGACTTGAGTACGATTTGAGGATCATTTTGGGGATTGAGATCGAAGCTAGATCTATCATAATCAGTTACGTTATCACCAAAAACAGCCAAAAAGTAGCCGAAATCACAATCATTATATTCATAAGACCCCAGAGGGACAAAAATATAATCATACAAAGTTAAGAGTTCAAGGATCTTCTTCCCCAAATCCAAGACAACCAATCTAGTAGAGGCAGCCCCTATCCTACCCCCCGTGTTATCAATCCTCGCAGTGACACTTTTCTTCTTCTTGCTTTTTATCCTTGACGATGACGGATCTCATGGCAAAATCTTCATCTCGGGCTTAGTATGTTGCGGACTCTGAATAGAGGCTTGTTTTGATGCAGACTGTAGCTTGTTCAGTATCTTCTTGGTTGATCTACTCCATACCTCATTCCATCCTTCTTCGGTAATCGTTGAAGCTTGCTTTAATGAATCTTGCATTTGATTAAGGACCCTCTTGAGTTCATCCTAAGTTGTACTCCACCCATCTATTCCGACATACAGATCAATTGAGGAGATTGGCTCGGCCGAAATCATGTTTATGGAAACTTTTTCAGGTTCTCTCAAATACTCCTTCGGGATTGTTATATTCTCTTCCTTGAGGTTCTTCTCGAGTCAGTCCTTAAAGACGAAACATTTGTCTATAGTGTGCCCAAGCAATCGGTGGTATTGGCAATAATTTGGTTCATTCTTCTTATCCACCTCTTCGGATTTTATTGGATTAGGTAGTTTGAATTCTGGTTTCTTCATCAGGCTTTTGAATACTTTAGGTATGGCTTCATCCTTGAAATAATACACAACTTTCAGTCGCTCTAACAAGGATATTCTTTTACCCATTGTTCGAGGTGAACCCTCTTGAGGCGGTCGTTGGTTGGATTGACTGCTCTGTTTCTGAGAGTTCTGTGATGAAGACTGGCGATGTTCTTCTGAATATATCTTTATTGGTTGCTTTCATTTGTCGACAGTCGTGACTACTCCTGATTTTCTTTTAGAACACTCTGGTCACCTTAGCCTTTTCATGCGGCTCCATGTGCTTCATTTCTTCTTGAAGACTGCTGGATTTACTGAGTAGCTTCTCTCATGCGGCTCCATGTGCTTCATTTCTTCTTGAAGACTGTTGGCTTTACTGAGTAGCTTCTCGAAGGATTTGATGTTGAGTCCCTTAAGCATGAAAGCTACTAGCCCATGAATGCTCTTGAGTAGAATCTCAATCTCTTGATGATCCTGTAGCTGAGATTCACATTTCACGCTAAGGTTTATCCACCTCAAAATATAGTATGCCAAAGTTTTGCTGGACTTTTACTTCTCCATCATGAGCTCTCCGATAGACACATGATGTTGTGCCCCGGTAAATCTTTTCAAAAACAACTGTTCCAACTCAGAAAATGTTTTAACTGACTCGTTGAGCAAGTCAGCGTACTAATCAAAAGCGATTCCTGACAAGCTGTTGGTGAACTGCTGGCAGAGTAGAGCTTCATTATTCCTCGTGTTGCCACAACTGGCTCAGAATGTGCTATATGTTGTCTGGGATTTCCAGTCCCATCAAATATCTTGAAGTTTGGGGCCACAAAACCCTTGGGGAAATTTACGGCATCGAACTCTTCTGGGTAAGGTCTGCCCTTCAAAATTGATGCACTGCCCTTGGATTGGGCTAAGGCGTCCCACACTTGTTCAACCATTTGAATTAATTCCTTCTCTGGCATGGCACCTGATGGAGAATCTTTCTTTGGTTGTTCATCTTTGTCTGCTGAAGTAGCCTCTCTTCTTTCATCCGTGATGTTTATGATTTCTGGCTGATTAATCTCTGGAGAAGCCAATCTTGATGCTTGGGATTGCCCCTGAATGGTGGCCTGGCGGTCATAGCTGCAGTCATCTCTTCTATTCTTTTCTCGAGTAAGCTGACTTGCTCATCCCTTAGGAGGATAACCCTACGCAGCTCATCTACGGCGTTCTCTTTGGTGTGAGGTTGAGCCTCACGCACAGATGTGGTAGCTCTGGTTTCAATCACATGGACATCCATGAAATCCTCCTCCAGGTAATCATTGTAATCAAACTCTTCATTGTCACTACCGACGAAAACTCCATGCTCTCGAGCTAACTCAGAATCTCAATCCTGAGTTTCTCAACCTTTTCCTTGATTATTGACTCCTTGATTTCTTTAAGATCTGGAGGACCTTGGTGGATATCCTCTACTTGTTCCTCCATCTCGCTGGCTATTGTCACGACGATGTCAGATATTTCAGGCACTAGCTTTACTTCCTGCCTTGCAGGCTTACTGAACTGTATCGGTGCATCGACCTTGAGTGCTCATACCCTCTTTTTTTTTACAATGATGTCTCAAGACCGGGCGTCTTAGTAGAAACATCGATATTTCGAGGAAAGGTATGCTCCCCGTGGTGTAGACCGGCTACAATGTTAGGTAATCGCTTTGTCTTTGCCTTTATCTCTGGGATTGCAGGAATGATGGGTAAGATCATTGGACCCAGTCTCGACTTAATCGGTCGACAGCCTGTGGTCCTGGTGGCAGTATGATCAGTTGTAATCACTGAGGTATCAACTCTGTTCCCTAAGCGGAGCCAAACGGGAATGCGAGTAGGCGGTGCTCCAGTGGTCTTACGGGATTGTCTGGCAGATTTGACGCCTTTCAAAATTTCCTTCTTAATGTGAGGGAAAATTGCATCTTTTACTCGTTTAAGTAACTTGATAACCGAACATCCTTCTTTGGTAGCAAGCCTTCTAAAAACTGCATTGACTCAAGTGATAGAAGTGAACTTCTTTCTCTCCTTACTCTGTTCATGAAGTGATGATAATGCGGCAGCAATCCTCCTGATACTCTCATATCCCTCGGTATCTGTCAGAGGATGGAATCTACTCCCTCGCAGGAGTGGATAAATTTTCAGTAGCACTTCTTCATCTTGATGAGGTTCCTCGTCAACGGGTGTCTCTACGAGAGCCTGGGCTTTAATGACCCTCCAAACTCTTCTGTTGTGGTTCCACCTTTGGGTTCGGGTCAGTGGTACAGTCCTTGAACTTGATCCAATTTTCAAACACGAGTAGTGGGACAGTTAATCCTTTAGTCGGATCCTCAACAATCATCACTTCTTTCCCTTTAGCAGCAGCAGGGATATCATGTTTGACGGGTGCCGCGACGGCAGTAGCTTTAGCCTTTTTGCAAGCAGGGAAGTCTTGAAGGCAGTTCAAACTAAATTCTGCAAACGGTTCTTGTATTTCCGGAGCAGTAATCTTCATTACCACGAATGGGGTTTTCCTGAAGATGACCTCGAGATCTTCAAATCCAGCTCTGAACTTGATGGTGGGAGCGACGTTACGGGCACTGCGGTCCGTTGGCAGGTTGCAGGAAAAGGTCAGTGTTGGGTGGGCCATTGCAGCGGGCTTTAAGATAGAGAGTTATAGGGTTAGCTATATGGCCAAAAACCTCGTAATCTTTAGTGCAAGCACTGAAAATAGAGGTTGATCTGTAGACCGGGCGGGTCTTAATTTATGGATATTTTTAACACCTTTGTTTTAAAAAAAGTGTAAATTTTAATTAATATAAGAAAATTTCAAAGTGCGCGCAACACACACGATTTGGTTTAATTTGCGGAATGGCAAATCAAATTTGGAAGGGAGATGTGAAATATTTTAGGACCCAGTACGGGGCCCAATTAGTGGCAGAAAATGCCCAGATGGAACTAGTCCACCGATACACCTATTGGGGATCCAACCCCATATAAAAATTTAAAAGTCCTTAATGGTCTTCTGAACCCCTCTGTTCAAAGATGGTTGAACAGCTAGTCCTGAAGTCCAAGGAGTTGACCATACCTTCTCAAGACATAAATGGGTAAAGTTTGTCAACGGAAGAAGGGTAATTTGGTCCAAGAGGGGCATGGACACATTACCGATGTGTGGAGATAATATTTCTTGATTTGTATGGAGAGAAAAGCTTGTCCCCAGCAGAGTCGCCAGAAGCTGTCGGCGCTATTTCAAGGGTTTGTGGGGAGTTGCCCGTAAGAAGCTGTCGGTCGCCAAAATCGAAATCCTGTCTCCCACTTTGGAAGGACGTTGAAGTGTGAAATCAAACTGACCCCATATTTTTCGTAGTTTAAAATGAAAGAGCATTGTACCTCAAATCTTGTATCTATCCCGAAGTATAAATACAAGACTTGAGGATGAGGCTAGATCAAACAAACTAAGGAAAATATGACGTCCGTTTGGTCTGCGAAACCTTTATATTTGCCAACAAGTTCCCCTATTTAATATAAAAGATTAAATATGGTTTATATTAAGCTGGGTTCGAACATGCTTCCTATAAGGGCAAGCCCTTATAGTTAATTACATCTTAAATGGCCAAAGTCACCTAAGAAGACTCCCGATAAAAATCAAGATATATTGTCTTCAAAGAGTTTCAAATGGTAGGACTTCTCAATGAGATCAGACGTAGAGGTGTGAAAGGGGATTGGTTCAAATTGGAACATTTTATTGTAGAGTCCAAAGGAGGAAGAACTAGGGGATGTCATGGATATAGAGGACAACCTCGATGACTTCCCAAGTTATCCTAATGTTTGGCTTCATTTCTGAGGAGTAATATTTAGGTTTTTCATCCTGCAAATTTTATTAGTTAGGGCTTACATTCATGTGAAACAATCACACAAGTAGCCTGCAAAATGTGAGGGTTTAAGTCGTGACAAATGACAACCTCGGAATCCTAAGACGAGTTAGTGCTTATATTGTATAACAGGGCTATGCAAAGGCCTAAAGATAAGGTGAGGATTTCCTTTGCATAAGCAAGCAACCTTGAGGTGAGGATTTAAGTTGCATAAGCAAGCGACCTCAAAGTCCTATGGCTTTGTTGTTTAAGTCTAGGATTTATGTTGCATAAGCAAGCAAACTCGAAGTCCTATGGCTTTGTTGTTTAAGTCTAAGGAATACGTTGCATAAGCAAGCAACCTTGAAGTCCTATGACTTAGTTGTTTAAGTCTAAGGAAGGAGATTTAGCTGGGGAAGACAGGTTTTGTTGTTGAAGATGGTCGTGCTGCCCACCATGCTAGCTCCTAGCTCCTCACGGCGACGAGTTTGAGTTTTCTAGTGTGTCAAGTTAAAATTCCAAATCAGGTGGCCCTATGGTTAAAGTTCTTTAAATTTTGTGAGGGAATATTAAAGTTGGTTAAAGCGACACCGGTTAGGATCATACGGTTCCCTCGTTCTGGTACCACTATTTTCTATTGGATTTACTTAGTCCTAATAAACTTACTAAACCCAACTTAATGAGTTCCATAATTTCATTTAAATCGTGGTAAGCCTCATTAGCAACCGTAGGTTACCTCCTCCGAGAGATCTTCTCATCGATAGAGACATCTTAATTTAGTTGAAGTTGTAGTTTTATGTGATGTTTGTGATTAAATTTTGATTTCATTTAAACCATTGGAAGCCTCGTTAGCAACCGTAGGTTACCTCCTCCGAGGGATTCCCGATCATCAAGACTGTGGGAAGCCTCGTTAGCAACCGTAGGTTACCTCCTCTGAGGGATTCTCGATCATCAGATAGAGACGTCTTAATTTAGTTGCAATTGTAGTTTTGTGTGATGTTTGTGATTAAATTTTGAGCTGTTTTATATTTTAATTTAGTTGCAATTGTAGTTTTGTGTGATGTTTGTGATTAAATTTTGAGTTATTTTATAATTTGAATGTTGTGGCGGTGGATTTTATCTTGCTTGATTTTAGTTTTGGTTTTATTTAACATGCAAGTTTATGTTGTTTTCATACATGTAGGTAAATGCAAGTATGAAAGGAAATAATATAAGCATAAAGCATGTAAGGAAAAGGCACAAGAAAGACGGTACTATAAACTGTAAAAGCGTACCTGGCGAGTATTCTCGTTCCACCACCTGAAACTTAAAAATGCATGTGAGGGCATTTATGAACAGTAGGAAAAGTAAAGTTTTGGTGGTTTTCCTAACTCTATGT
>JXCR01139693.1:23053-37088 GCA_002079205.1 Phalaenopsis hybrid cultivar | reverse complement strand
ATCCAACAAGTTAAGAGGAGGAAGCAGGTCCATGCCTCCCTCTAACCAACTGGTGAAAAACCTCGAGTTCATTTAAACTTATTATGTTGCTTAATGGTTCATCCTATGAATACTTCTGATGCTCAGTGAACGTTGTTGTCTTAATTATCCCCAAGAAAGGGGTAATTATCATTTATCATTTAATTTGAAAATTAGGTGAGTGAATTTCCTTAAAGGGCAAGTTGGTGTAACCTGAACACTTGGCCAATTTTTAATTTAGGCTTAGTGATATTTCAAGAATGTTTGATTATGTTATGTTTATTTCTCTAATCCTCATTTGGTCAATTTTGATTTGGCCTAAGTCACCACTAAGCCCTTAAGACCTAAATGAATGTCTTAATTAGTTTTGAAAAGGTTAAGCTTTAAGTGGTCATGATTCATAACAGGTGAGTGTCTTACTTAATTTTGAAAAGAGTTAAGCTTTAAGTGGTCATGATTCATGATTTGAATTTTATTTGAAAATCAAGATAGGGGTATTAAATTTATTAATTATTGACTTCAAAAGTCATATTTATTTGAAAATCAAGATAGGGGTATTAAATTGATTAATTATTGACTTCAAAAGTTATACCTTTATTTGAAAATCAAAATAGGGGTATTAAATTGATTAATTATTGACTTCAGAAGTCATACCCCTTATTTGAAAATCAAAATAGGGGTATTAAATCGATTAATTATTGACTTCAAAAGTCATACCCCGAAGTCCAAGATCGTTTAATTTTAATAAACTTCCAAATTTTAGTAACTTAGAAATTTATTAACATAATTAAGAAAGTAAGACTGGATTCTACCAATTAACCCCTTGTGTTTCAAACACCAAATAAAATGATTAAGATCAGAGGTTGTCCATTTCCTTCCTTGACTTAAGCCTAAATGTTAATTAAGCCTAAATTTTCAAAATTACACATTTGCCCCTAAGGTTCTAACACTTCATAATTTGTCAAATTCAATTTAAATGACTTTCAAATTTTTATCCTACCTCATTCATCGGTTTTTAAGACATCAGAGGAGAAAATGTGATTTTTCAAAATTTAATTTAATTTATATAATTATTTTAATGCAAAAAAATGACTTTGAAGTTTTTATCCTACCTCATTCATGGGTCAATTAAAACATCAGAGGAGAAAATGTGATTTTTAGAGATTTTTAATTTATTTTATATAATTATTTTCATGCAAAAATAGGATTTTTCAAAGAAAATTCCTAACATGACTAAGGTAAATTCTAATCTTTTGAAATTTTTACTGGAGGTAGACCTAGACTAGAGAACTCAGACCAAATTTAATGATTTTTTGAATTCATTCTGATTTATCAGAATTATTTTAAGTTCTGGGTTATTTAATAAAAATAAAATATTTTAAATGATGAAAATTAAGTTTTGTATATTTGAAAAATCTCTCTAAGGTTAGAGAACCTAGAGGAGTAAATTTCTAATTTTTCTGATTTTTCTTTGATTTATTGGAATTATTTTAGTGAAAACTCATTTTTAGCCTTTAAAAAGTATTTTTAAGCTTTGAAATTCAATATCTGTATTTATAAAATTAAGAAAAATATTCTAATTATTCCTAAGTGATTAGGAAGCAATTTAAAACATTTCCATGAATTTTATTATTTTTGTGTTTTTTTANTCCTAAGTGATTAGGAAGCAATTTAAAACATTTCCATGAATTTTATTATTTTTGTGTTTTTTATGAATTTTTTAAATATTTTAAAATTTTAAAATAGGCTAAAAATCAAGTTTTTATTATAAATATTATTTTATATTTATAAAATATCTCTGATCACAGAGAACTCAAAAAAACTAAGTTTCATAATTTTATGAGTTATATTTAGATTTTTTAAAAATCATTTAAGTGTCAAAAGTGATATTTATCTTTAAAAATCAACTTAAGTTACCAAATAAACTCAAAATATTTTTGAAATTTTTATAGTGAGTTCTTTGGTTTATAAACTACGGTGGAGATTAAAAATCAAGTCATTTAAATGTTTATATTTTCTAAAATTAATTATTTTAGTGATTTAATGTTTGTAAAATTTAAGTGCATTTTAAATTACTTCACCCATGAAATTATTTCCAAATGCTTCTCTGGTCATGGTGGACCTTCCAAATTTTTTTTAGAATTTTCTAATCAATATGCTAATTTCCATGATTATTTTAAGGGAATAATGTGCAAGAACTTGAAAAATATGGATCTCTGTATAGGAACCTCCTTTGACTTTGGAAAAATCAGAAGATGTTTCCCTTGACAGAGGCTACAACATGCCAAAATTTCAAGCCAAGGTAATGTATCAATATGGATGGAGAATCAAATGATCCCAAACAGTGTTTAGTTAATTAAAAATAAAATATGCATCAAATGGACTTGAAATTTTTTCCACATTATTCTCCTCTATTCACTGAGGAAGAGAGTATTTTTATTTTATTTTTGTGATATTTCTACACAAAGTTATATATTTTCTAAGTTAGGGGTATTTAAATAAATATAAAAACCCCTATTTATCTATTTAAACCGCGCTCTGGTTGGACACCGCCGTCCACGTAGCTGCTGATTCTGTCAGCGGTTTATGTCCCGAAGCACTGTCTGGCTCGATCTCCTTCATCCATTTGATACACGTTCGATCAAACGGCTCCCCGTCATCATCCCCGATAGAATGATCCAGTGACCGTCCACACTAAAACTGTAAGATCTCAACCTAGACTCAACCAAATCACCTCGGGTTTGGTGTTATGGACTCGTCTAAGTGAGACAAACACATCCATACGGTAATCATGCAATTAAATTAAGCCTAATTAAATGAAGAATTGAAATAGGCTCGGGATGAGGTGAGGTTTTATACCTTTGCTCTGAGAAGTGAGGCTTTGATCAGAGGGCCATGGCACGCTCGTTATGATCCAAAGAGGCTAGAGATTGAGTCCCTGGTGTTGGTATAAGACCTAGGTGTGGATTCGACCAAGCTCAAATTTGGGTATTGGTCTAGAGCTATGGTAGAGGCTCTGTGGAAGGGGGATTTTATGGGGCTTTGGATTCTTTCACTATTATGAAGGTGTGGGTGAAGTTACTTTGGGTTTGGTGGACGGTGGATGTGCATTGGGTTCTATCCTAGTTTCCAGCAAGGTTCCATGCTCAAAATTGAGCTCTGGCAATGGGAATTGGTGAGGGAAAATGGTTGGAATGCACTGAG
This sequence comes from Phalaenopsis hybrid cultivar, assembly GCA_002079205.1. Lineage (NCBI taxonomy): Eukaryota > Viridiplantae > Streptophyta > Magnoliopsida > Asparagales > Orchidaceae > Phalaenopsis > Phalaenopsis hybrid cultivar. The sequence continues at coordinate 33,866 of JXCR01139693.1, read as the reverse complement.
AGGATCTTAGAGAAGCTCAGTGTGAAGTTTGGAGAGGCCTCACTAAGGAAATTGCAGCACACCTCCCATGGCCGTGGAGGTGAGTTTTTATAAAAATGGCCATGGGAGCGGCTCTCAAGGCATAAGCTTGGGTGCATTGTGGTGCTTAGGTGGAGGGCAGAGCAGCTCCATCAATTGATTTGGCTGCGCTGGCCTCTAGGTTTAATTTGGGTGAGGTGCCTTTGGGGTGGCTCTCAGTTTTGAGCTTTTCCAGCAACTAGGTTGGCTGACCGGTCAGGGGGAGGTGGCTAGGAGCTCAAGGAACCCAGGGGAATATGTCACACCAATTTAGTGCAATAATACCTAATTTTGGTAAGGATATCTTAAGCACATACATTTTTGGAAATAATATCCCTTCATTTGGGGGACCTTTGGTCCATGGCTTGATTAAGGTGATAAATATCCCTTAATTTGGGGAACCTTTGGTCCATGGCTTGATTTAGGTGGTTTGATGGTGTTTAGAATGGTCGCTAAGTGCAGCTAATGGTTGTGGTGGAGTTAATTTGGTGACTTTAGGGTGGTTAGGTCACATTTAGTGCATGAGTCCAAATGGGTGCAAATGACCAAGTTTTGGGTTTGGGCTAGGTTAACCATGCCAATTGGCCCAAATAAACATTTCATTTGGTTTAGATGATCATAAGTAACAACTTTGGTGAAGAATGGAAGTGGTTTTGAATTCAATTGAAGGGTCAATTTGAGGGAATTTTGATTTTAATCAATTTGGTCATGTTGGGCTAGGCTTGGGTCTAGCTTGGGTTAGCCTTGGGCTAAGTCCAAATTGATTATTTTAAATAGTCAATAGGAACCTCATGAAGAGTTTTCAACATGGATTGGATGCCAATTTTGGGGTTAAGGCAATCAATTGNGCCAATTTGGAGGTTAAGGCAATCAATTGGGTGAAATTTGGGGACTTAGCCAATTTGGGGCTAAATTTGGGAATTTTGGATTTAGGCCAAAATCAAATGGATTTGAGACTTCACCAAGGCCAATTGATGGTTGATTTTGATGTATAAGAATGTTATGAAGATTTTTCAACATTAATTGGGGCTAATTAACTAGGATATGGGTTCAATTTGATGAGGTTAGGTCATACGATCAAAATTGGGGTTTTTGACCTAAATCAAAATTGGGCTCAAATCATGGGCCAATTAGGCTTAGATTTGATTTATTTTGGTCATATCAAAAGTGAATTTGAGTTTATGATTGAAATTGAGATCAAATTAATGGACATTTGCGTTGAATTTGGGGAAATTTGGGCCCTTAAAGGCAAATTTAGGGATTTTGGTTAAAGATGGTCAAATTGGCAAAATTAGGTCATGTGGTAGTTGAGAAAAATGAAATTGGGAATATTTGGGATTTACTGATATTTTTTGGGAATTTTCGGAATTTTTTAGATTTTGGGCTATGGAGGGGTATCTTTGTAATTTGGGGGTGTTTTAAGGGAAAAAGGCCAAGATGGGTACTTTGATATAGTTGAGGTACCAACCATCACCAACAAGCCATGAACCAATGGAAACCCCATTTTGGGTCCTCTACATAGTGGTCTTAGCCAAACAATAACCCTATGGCTGGTAAGTTTAGGGGACCATCTACATGAGTATCCCAAAAAGATCAAGGGACCTTGGCTAGAAAAGGTTTAGGGGACCATCTACATGAGTATCCCAAAAGATCAAGGGCTCTAGACTAGAAATTTGAGTTCGGGGACCATCTACATGACTATTCCAAAAGATCAAGAGATCTAGGCTAAAAATTTGAGTTCATCGTTGTGAGTGATTGTGAGTGTAGATGAGTGTAGTGAGTGCCTTAGCTCCAGACCAACACCCACGACCATCTACATGAGTATCCCAAAAGATCAAGGGAACTAGGCTAGAAATTTGAGTTCAGGGTTGTAGATTGTGAGTGTAGATGAGTGTAGTGAGTGCCTTAGCTCCAGACCAACACCCAGGGTCAACCTTAAGATCTAGCAATCCTAAGGGTGGCTCATCTTGAGTTTCGCCAGTGGACGTCACCTACCTACGTATTTAGAGGTTGAGACCAACATGTGGAACTTCAAGTTGAGTAGAGAAGAGGGTAGAATTTTTAATGGTGAGGGTTCCATATCTAGCCTTCTAAGAATAGTCAATAGGAAAGTCCTATGGCTAGACCTTAGGCTACTAAAGAGGAAAAACTAAACTTCAACCAAAAGTGAGGTAACCAATGATTTTCCAGATTAGTCAATAATTCAAACATTTTACAATGGATTAGTAGGATCACTTAGATCTATTATAGATGTTGTTGTGGGTGGTTTATTAATGTGAAAACCTTTTGATGAAGTGTATTCTTTAATTGAAGAATTGATTACTAATTTTTCAATGGCCCTCTGAAAGGGTAAATCCTAAAAGAGTAGCTAGTATTCATGATTCTGATGTAATGTCTACTTTGGCATCTGAAATTGCTGTTATTTCTAAAATGATTGATCAAATGGGAGTGAATTATTCTCAAATACCCCCAGTATTAGAGGAGAATTCACTAAGACAGATTATTGATACTCAATCATCTTATGAAACTTTAAACGCTATAAATAATCGAAATAACAATCTCTATTCTAACTATTTTAACCCTGGATGAAAAAATCTCCCTAATTTTAGTTGGAATAATTATATTAATTTGATGAATCTATCCAAAAATCTAAACAATCAAGGAAATCCTCATTTTCGACCTTATTATCCTCCAGGATTTAACTTTAACCCTAACCCACAAGTTAAGGAAAAGAAGTTGACAATGGAAGAAGTAATATTGAATATGAGAAATCAAATACGGAATCAAGGGGCTATTATTAGAAATATTGAAAATCAATTAGGACATATTGATACTGCATTTAGTAATAGACCTTCTGGAATTCTTCCTAGTATTATGGGAGTTAATCCAAAAGATCAAAATAAAGAGCAAATTAAAGCTATTCAATTACGAAGTGGAAAAGAAGTTGAAACAAGGATCCAAAGAGAAACTGAAGTTGATGAAGAGATAGAAGAAAAGGAAAATGATCAACAGAAAAATGAACAAACACAGGTCCCTATAGAAAAACCATTACATTTGTTTCCTCAAAGACTAAAGTAGAAGAATAAAAATAAACAATTTTAAAAAATTTTAGAAATCCTTAAAAAGTTAACGATAAATATTCCTTTTTTTTAACCTTCGGAACAAATGCCAAGTTATGTGAAATTTATGAAGGATGTATTAAGCAAGAAAATGAAGTTTACAGATCATGGGACTGTTGCACTCAATGAAGAGTGTAGTGCTATTATTTAGAAAAAGCTTCCTGAAAAATCAAAAGATCTTGGTAGTTTTACTATACCATGTTCAATTGGAGAAAATTTTTTTGGAAAAGCTTTATGTGATTTAGGAGCGAGTATCAATCTTATGCCTTTATCAATTTTTAAACATTTAGGAGCGAGAAATTTCCCCTACTACTACAACTCTTCAGTTAGCTGATCGATCAATAACTTATCTAAAAGAAGTTATAGAAGATGTGCTAATAAAAGTGGATAAATTTATTTTCCCTATAAACTTTATAGTACTGGATATTGAGGAAGATAAAGAGATTCCTATTATTTTAGGGAGACCATTTCTCGCAACAAGGAGAGTTGTAATAGATGTGCAAAAAGAAAAATTAATAATGAGGGTTAATGATCAAGAAGTAATATTTAATATAGCAAAAGCTATGAAATATCCTGCAATAGAAAAAGATAATGAATATTTCAGGATGGAAGTAGCTGATTATCTAAGTAATGACCTGTTTATGAAGAGTTTGAAGATAAATTAAAGCAAGGAGAATTTTTTTATACTGAAGATGAAGTAAAAGAAGAAGATTTGGATTATAATTAGGGCAAATTTGAAGCATTAGACTTGCTGGAAAATGATAATAAAAATCTTTTTCCTTCAAGTATTAAACCACCTGAACTTGAATTAAAGATATTACCTACCCATTTAAAATATGTATTTTTAGGAGAGTCATCTACATTGCCTGTTATTATATCTTTTGAGTTAACTGAAATTCAGGAACAAAAGTTGATAGAGATGTTGAAAAAGTATAAAAAGGCTTTTGGATGGACTTTGGTAGATATTAAAAGAATTAGTCCTTTAATTTGTATGCACAGAATTTTATTAGATGAATAGTATGAACCTAAAGCGGATCCTCAGAGAAGATTAAACTCAATAATGAAATAAGTTGTTAAAAAAGAGATTTTAAAGTGGTTAGATGTTGAAATTATATATCCTATTTCAGATAGTGCTTGGGTATGCCCAATTCACTATGTTCCAAAGAAAGGAGTGACTGTTGAAGAAAATGAGAAAAATGAATTAATACCAATAAGACAAGTAACTGGTTGGCAAATTTGTATTAACTATAGAAAACTAAATATGGTCACCAGAAAAGATCACTTTCTTTTACCCTTTCTAGACCAAATGTTGAATAGATTGGCTGGGAACAAATATTATTGTTTTTTAGATAGATATACTGCATATCACCAAATTCCAATTGCTCAAGAGGATCAAGAGAAAATAATGTTTACAAGCTCATACGGAACATTTATTTTTCGTAGAATGCCTTTTGGACTATGCAATGCACCTGCAAAATTTCAAAGATGCATGATGTCAATTTCTAGCAATTTTATAGAGCATGGAATGGAAGTGTTTATGGATGATTTTATTATATTTGGGACTTCGTTTGAGTTATGTCTTAATAATTTAGAAAAAGTTCTAGAAGTATGTGAAAAAATCAACTTAGTTTTAAATTGGGAAAAATGTCAATTTATGATTGCAGGAGGTATTGTTCTTGGGCATAAAATTTCTAAAAAAGGTATGGAAGTAGATTCTGCAAAAATTCAAGTTTTCTAGGACATGTTGGTTTTTACAGGAGCTACATAAAAATTTTTCAAAAATAACTAAACCCCTATGCCAACTTTTAGAAAAATATACGAAATTTGATTTTAATGAGGAATGCATAACAACATTTGAATTATTAAAGAAAAAAATAATCACTGCACCTATAATAGTACCACCCGGCTGGGAGAAACCATTTGAAATAATGTGTGATGCTAGTGATTATGCTATTGGGGCTGTATTGGGACAATGGCACGAAAAAGTTTTTAAAGTTATATATTATGCTAGTAAAACTCTAAATAATGCTTAAATTAATTATACTACTACTGAAAGAGAGTTATTACTTATTGTTTATGCCTTCGATAAATTTAGACCTTATTTAATTGAAATAAATGTGTAGTGCATACCGATCATTCTGCTATTAAATACTTAATGCAAAAAAAGGATGTTAAATAAATATTAATTAGATGGATACTTCTATTGCAAGATTTTGATTTTAAAGTGGTTGATAGAATGGGAAATGATAATCAAATAGTTGATCATTTATCTAGAATTGAAATAGAAATATTAACTAATTTTACAAATGAAATTTTAGAAAATTTCCCTGATGAACATTTATATAATATTGATGAAATGGATGTACCATGATATGCTGATATAGTAAATTATATTGTAGATGATATTCTACCAACTGATATCAAGAATCCACAATTAAAGAAATTTATCAATGATTCGAAAGACTATTTTTGGGATGACCCATATTTATATAAACAATGTAAAGATCTAATTATTAAAAGATAGGTGTCTTATGAAGAAACTCAACAGATAATTGAAAGATGTCATGATTCTGAATTCAGAGGACATTTTGGAACAAATAAAGCTGCATATAAAATTTTGCAAGTTGGATTTTGTTGGCTTACTATTTTTAAAGATGTTAATGAGTATAGTAAAGCATGTGATAAATGTCAACAAGTAGGAAATATTTCTAGAAAAAATAAAATGCCTCTAAATTGCACATTAGAAGTTGTATTTTTGATGTGTGGGGATTAGACTTTATGGGACAATTTATGCCTTCATTTGGAAATTTATATATATTACTTGTTGTTGATTATATGCCTAAGTGGATTGAAGCTATTATTGTGCTTAGATGTGATGCTCAGAGTGTTTATAAATTTTTAATTAAAAATATTTTTACAAGATATGGAATGCCAAGAGTAATCATTAATGATGGAGGATCTCATTTCAGGAATAAGAGAATCAAAAAATTGATCAATAAATATGATATAATGCATAGATTATCTACTGCCTATCATCCTCAGACTGGTGGTCTAGCAGAAATATCAAATCGTGAAATTAAACACATTTTAGAAAAAGCCATAAATTCATATAAATTGGATTGGTCTGCTGGACTAGATACTGCATTATGGGCATACAGAACTGCTTATAAAACTCTTATAGGAATGTCCCCATACAGATTGATTTTTGGNTGGGCATACAGAACTGCTTATAAAACTCTTATAGGAATGTCCCCATACAGATTGATTTTTGGAAAAAAAAAAACATGTCATTTACCATTAGAATTGGAACATAAAGCATTTTGGGCTATTAAAAAATTTAATTTTAATTTAAAGGACGCTGGTGAGAAAAGGTTATTGCAACTCAATGAACTTAAGGAGATTAGAAATGAAGCATATGATTATGCGAAAATCTATAAAGAGAAAATAAAAATATGGCATGATTAGAAGATTATTATAAAGAAATTTTAACCTGGACAAAAATTTGTACTATATAATACAAGATTGAGATTATTTTCAGGAAAACTAAAATCCAGATGGTTATGACCATTTAAAGTGATTAAAGTCTATCATGATGGAACTATTGTTATTAAAGATCATAACACTGAAAAGATACTTAAAGTTAATGGGCATCATTTGAAACATTATTATGAAGAGCATATATCTCAGTTTAAAGAAGTTTTAATGTTAAGTCAACCCAACTAAATAAATGGTATGTTGGGCTGACGACGTTAAACCAAGCCCTTTGTGGGAGGCAACCCATACTATATTGTTATGTATTACTATTTCGTTTGATAAAGTATCTTATATATTAGTAGTTAATAATCCTACAGAATTAATTTTGTTATAAATTAAGCCAAATATTGGTATTGGAGGATGTCGGCGATAAAAAGTGGGCTTTATGGGGAGTTGCCCGTAAGAAGATGTCGGTCGCCGGAATTGAAATCATGTCGCTCGCTTCCGAAGGACGTTGAAGTGTGAAATCAAACTGACCCAATATTTTTCATAGTTTAAAATGAAAGAGCGTTGTACCTCAAATCTTGTATCCATCCCAAAGGATAAACACAAGACTTGAGGATGAGGCTCGAACAAATAAACTAAGGAAGGTATAACGTTCGTTTGGTCTGCAAAACCTTTATATTTGCTGACAAGTTCCCCTATTTAATATAAAAAATTAAATAGGGTTTATTTTAAGCTCGTTTCGGACATGCTTCCTATAAGGGCAAGCCCCTATAGTTAATTACATCTTAAATGACCAAAGTCACCTAAGAAGACTCTCGATAAAAATTAGGAAATATTGTCTTCAAGGAGTTTCAAAGGGTGAGACTTTTCAATGAGATCAAACGTAGAGGTGTGAAAGGGGATTGGTTCAAATTTGGAACATTTATTGTAGAGTCCAAAGGAGGAAGAACTAGGGGATGTCATGGATCCAAAGGAGAACCTCAGTGACTTCCCAAGCTATCCTAATGTTTGGCTTCATTTCTGAGGAGGAATATTTAGGTGTTTCATCCTGCAAATTTTATTAGTTATGGCTTACATTCGTGTGAAACAATCGCACAAGTAGCCTGCAAAATGTGAGGGCTTAGGTCGTGACAAATGACAACCTCAGAATTCTATGACGAGTTAGGGCTTATATTGTATAGCAGGGCTATGCAAAGGCTTAAAGATAAGGTGAGGATTTACGTTGCATAAGCAAGCAACCTCAAAGTCCTATGGCTTTGTTGTTTAAGGCTCTGTTTGGCACAGCTGTAGCTTCACAACTTTTCAGTTGCAGCTGCGCTGTCCCAGGAAGCTACTGCGGGGAAGCAGCTACGGGGAAGCTGGTTGTCTGTTTGGTGCAGCTATGTAAAAATAGCGGCAGAGCAGTTGTTTCTGAAAAAATGATCATTTTTCCCTTGTTTGGTAAAACTGTTTAAAGAATGGTTGTAATAGTGAAAATTTTTTAACTTCATAAGTAAAATTTTTTATGTAATAAATTAGTGGAACTTGAATGTGTTAAATAAATAATAAATGTAAATGTTGGGTAGTTGTAAAAGTTATTGTTGACATCACTTTTGGTTGAGGTCTAGAAACTTCTTTAGTAGCCTAGGTCTAGCCATAGGACTTTCCTATTGACTAGTCTTAGAAAACTAGAAAAGGTATCCTCACCATTAGAAATTCAAACTCTTCACTTTGCTCAGCTTGAGATTCCACATATTGGTCCTAACCTCTAATATTTAGAAGGTAAGATCATTATGGGAGAGCTCAAGAAGAGTTCTTATAGGGTTACTTGGCCTTAGGATTGACCCTGGGTNTCACATTTGGTTGAGGTCTAGAAACTTCTTTAGTAGCCTAGGTCTAGCCATAGGACTTTCCTATTGACTAGTCTTAGAAAACTAGAAAAGGTATCCTCACCATTAGAAATTCAAACTCTTCACTTTGCTCAGCTTGAGATTCCACATATTGGTCCTAACCTCTAATATTTAGAAGGTAAGATCATTATGGGAGAGCTCAAGAAGAGTTCTTATAGGGTTACTTGGCCTTAGGATTGACCCTGGGTGTTGATTTGAAGCTAAGGTACATTATACCCTTACTCTATCGTTACAATACACTAATTGAGATCAATACNAACTTTCATCCTTCATGAAAGTTGTTCATAATGATTTTTTACACCAAACACAACAATCAATTCGAGCTTAGCCCAAAGCTAGCTCACGTTTGACCCAATTTTAGCCCTACATGCTTAACTTAAGTCTAAATCCAAATCCATTAAAACCCATCCAAATTGACCACCAAATCAACTTCAAAACAACTTTCATCCTTCATGAAAGTTGTTCATAATGATGTTTTACACAAAATAAAATAATTAATTTGAGCTTAGCCCAAAGCTAGCTCAAGTTTGACCGAAACTTAGCCCAATATGCTTAAAATGGGTCAAAAATCAAAAACGCTAGCCTAATTTTGACCCAAACTTAGCCCAACATGCTTAAAATGGGTCAAAAATAAAAAAATGAATTGATTAACCAATTGACCTCAAAATGACTTTCACCCTTCATGAAAGTTGTTCCTCATGATCTCTTGATTAACCAATTGATCTCAAAATGACTTTCACCCTTCATGAAAGTTGTTCCTCATGATCTACTAAACCAAATGCCATATTTAATTGGAGCAATTGGCATGCCTAACCTAGCCCAAACACAAGATTTGACCATATGCACCTTTTTTGGACTCATGGTCAAATCCAAACCAATTGAGCTTGGTATGGTCAAATGAGCTCTACCTTAACTCATCCTAGACTCTAGGGTTGAGTTTAAAGCCAGCCATCAACCCATGGTTAGTCTTGATATTTATCCCATGGGTAAATTTTTTGAGAAAATTTGAGTTTAAAGACAGCCATCAACCCATGGTTAGGCTTGATATTTATCCCATGGGTGAAATTTGGAAAAAATGCTTTAAGAGATAATCCATGGGTAAATTTTTGAGAAAAAAACTTTTAAAGAGATAATAAAGAGGTTAAATCAATGTCAATGGTTAGGCTTGATATTTATCCCATGGGTGAAATTTGAAAAAAATGCTTAAAAGAGATAATGAGGTTAAATCAATGTACTTTGTTAGGCTTGATATTTATCCCATGGGTAATTTTTTGAGAAAAACTTTTAAAGAGATAATAAAGAGGTTAAATCAATGTACTTGCCTTACCACATGTCCATACCCTATGGTGCCATTTTTACTGATCATCATAAGCTTTAACCATGGTCTAAGCCCATGTCCAAAACTTTTAAAGAGATAATAAAGAGGTTAAACCAATGTACTTGCCATACCACATGTCCATACCAAGAGATAATAAGAAGGTTAAATCAATGTACTTGCCCTAACACATGTCCACACCCTATGGTGTTGATCATCATAAGCTTTAACCATGGTCCAAGCCTTGGTTAGCCACCTTAACCCAAGCTAAAGTCTTGGAAGAGATAATGAAGAGGATAAATCAAAGACACATGGTCCATACCCTATAATGCCATTTTGCTGCCGCACATCAAAGCTTTAACCATGATCCAACCCTTGGTTAGCCACCTTAACCCAAGCTAAAATCCAAAAAACCGTAATGAAGAGGTTAAATCAAAGACACATGTCCATACCCTATGGTGCCATTTTTACTGAGCATCATGAGCCCATGGTCCAAGCCTTGGTTAGCCACCTTAACCCAAGCTAAAGCCCAAAACCGTGAGCCCCCTCATGGTTAAAACCCAAACTCATGTCAAGAGGCCACCTCNTTGGATGGACGGCGGAGATCAAGCCGGATGGTCATCTGATGTGATACAACGTGACGCGTGGCAGCTGACTCAANTGAATTCTTGCCCGAAACCAGGAAAAAATCCAATCTCAACCTACACATCACCAAACTTCCAATAGATTGGCTATACACCTTCACGAGAGTGAAAGAAGCCGAAGCCCCATCAAATCCCTCTTCCACAGAGCCTCTACCATAGCTTTCAACCAACACCCAAAATCAGCTGTGGTTGAAATCATACATAAGCCTTACACCAGAGCCAGGTACTCCATCCCTAAGCTCTTTGGAGTATAACGAAGGTGTGAAGAATCTCTGATTGAGGCTACACCTCTCAGAGCAAAGGTATAAC
>JXCR01139693.1:4587-19456 GCA_002079205.1 Phalaenopsis hybrid cultivar | reverse complement strand
AACGGGATTTCAATTCCGATGACCGACAGCTTCTTACGGGCAAACCCCACACCAAAAATAGTGCCGACAGTTATGAATATCAAGCTTTGATGATCAAACACATATATTTTAATTTTTCATCTTTTATGAACATCTGAACGTACATGTTGCTAAGAAACATCTGAACGTAAACGTATTTGGCATTTGCCAAAAATAACACATTAATGAAAGTAACTATGTTTGCAGAATTTGTAATTTATTTTGCACAAGAAGCAAAGGAGAGTGTGCTACGAGATTGCTCTACATGGCTAAGGGCATGACTCATGGTGCAAATAATGGCAGTTTTGGCATTTCCTTCAAGACAAAGTTGTAATTAATTACATCAAAACTCCAAAGAACTATAACAAAGTTTTGCACAGAACTACAAATATAGCTCTCTAATGCAGAAGTAGCTGAGAAAACTTGCTTAAGATTGAATCTGTAAAAGCAAAAATCCATAGAACTACGAATATTGTTGATGCAAAGTTCTGCAAACACCCTACAAATACATAAGAACTGCAATACCACAAAAACTACAAAATCAGACTTCTGAAAAAACATATTTCTACAGGTGAGGCAGATCCGTGAGCACAGAAAGGAAGTAGAATCAGATTTCTACATGGAAATCTAAAGCCTGAGCATTGTCAAACAATGTTCTATAGAATAAGAAAGTAATGTAGAAATTGAGCTGTTCTCAAATACAATTTCAAGCAGGACAATGCTGAACCTGAAAAACATGAATTCCCAAAGGTAATACGGAAATTGAACTATTCCCAAAGGCAAAGCGTGTTTTTTTAGTTTATGTTAAAGCTTATATTTAGGTTTACATTCACATTTATGAAAATAAAATATATAAACCTAAATATTATATTTAGGTTTACCTATTTTAGTTAATATTTAGGTTTATGTTAAATATATAAATTTAAATGTGAATGTAAACATATACGAATTATAAGAATATCCAAATCCTCCTAATACATGTAATTTATGTGTTAAACAAAAGATCATAGGATTTATAAATGGAACAAGGTTAGAAATGTTGTGCAAGCAATGTCTAGCTAGGAGCAAAAAGCATTCATATCAAGCCCTTATAGAAATGTTATGAAGATTTTGCAACATTAATTGGGGCCAATTAACTAGGATATGGGTTCAATTTGATGGGGTTAGGTTATGTGATCAAAATTGCGGTTTTGACCTAAATCAAAATTGGGCTCAAATCATGGGCCAATTAGACTTGTATTTGGTTTTTTGGTCATATCAAAAGTGAATTTGAGTTTAGGATTGAAATTGGGGTATTGAGATCAAATTGATGGACATTTGAGTTGGATTTGGGGAAATTTGGGTCTTTAAAGGCAAAGTTGGGGATTTTAGTTAAAGATGGTCAAATTGGCCAAATTGGGTCATGTGTTAGTCGAGAAAAATGAAATTGCAAATATTTGGGGCTTATTGAGATTTTCTGGGAATTTTTGGGATTTTGGGCTATGGAGGGGTATCTTGGTAATTTGGGGGTGTTTTAAGGGCATAAGTCCAAGGTGGGTATTTTGGTATAGTTGAGGTATCAACCATCACCAACAAACCATGGACCAATTGGAACCCCATTTTGGGTCCTCTACATAGTGGTCTTAGCCAAACCATAACCCTAGGGCTGGGAGGTTTAGAGGACCATCTACATGAGTATCGCAAAAAGATCAAGGAACCTAGGCTAGAAATTGAGTTTAGGGTTGTGAGTGATTATGAGTGTAGATGAGTGTAGTGAGTGTAGTGAGTGGCTTAGCTCCAGACCAACACCCATGGTCAACCTTAAGGTCCAACAATCCTAAGGGTGGCTCATCTTGAGTTTCCTCCATAGTGACCCCACCTACTAAGTATATAAGGGTTGAGACCAACATGTGGAACTTCAAGTTGAGTAAGGAAAAGTGTAAAATTTCTAATGGTGAGGGTTCCATATTTAGTCTTCTAAAGACCAATATGTGGAACTTCAAGTTGAGTAGAGAAGAGTTTGAAATTTCTAGTGGTGAGGGTTCCAGATCTAGTTTTCTAAGAATAGGCAATAAGAAGTTTGGAATTTCTAATGGTGAGGGTTCCATGTCTAGTTTTCTAAGAATAGTCAATAGAAAATTGTAGAATTTCTAATGGTGAGAGTTCCTTGTCTAGTTTTCTAAGAATAGTCAATAAGAAAATAAGTGTAGAGTTTCTGATGGTGAGGGTTCCTTGTTTAGTTTTCTAAGAATAGTCAATAGAAAAGTCAATGGCTAGACCTTAGGCTACTAAAGAGGAAAAACTAAACCTCAACCAAAAGTGAGGTCAATAGAGGAAAATTTGGAATCTAATTGAACAAAAAAAATGAAAGTCACAATTTTGGCCACTCACACTGACGACGCCCTAGATAATGGACATCAGCGCCGATAGCGCCAATCGGGAGTGTCGACCACGTCGAGTACGGTTGGACTGTTTTAGGCGACTTTGATGAATTTTGGCGCAATTTCACTTCATAATAACCGCCGGGAAGAGTTTAAAAAGGCCTTGAAACATTCTTGGACTCCTAGAGCCTTCTTATTTTCTGATTCCATGGCTTCCAATTCCAAAAATACTTTGAGGTATGGAGTTTTCAACAAAAGAAAGTTTATTAGTTTTGATGCACAGTGATTATACGACAAAGTTATTACGAAGAGGAGATTAATCAAGGAAAGAGGATTTGTTAATCATGGAGTGATCAATCCAACTGATCCGATTGATAAGATCNTGGCACAACACATTTAACATACTTCCACAATAAAATTTTTATACTTATTACAGATTCATGATAAGANTGGCACAACACATTTAACATACTTCCACAATAAAATTTTTATACTTATTACAGATTCATGATAAGAAAAAAATATTTTATTTATATAGCATTCATCTTGCAAATATTTAGTTAAATTAATCAATTATTTATTTTATTTTCATAAATAAAAAATTACAAAAAGAATCAAATTTTTATTCATATTATAGTCTCTTAAGTTTAAGTAAGAATATTTTGCGAAGTAGGTTTTTGCCAACTAAACTTTCTAGTTTTCTAAAGTGCATGTTGTTAATTTCCCCGTAGGTTCGATATTCGGGGCTTAATCAAAAAGTCCTATATTACTTGATGATGATACGTATACTTGCGTAGTATCCCATATTTAAATATTATAATTGTATTATTATTTGTTTCATGGTAGAAAACTTACCTAGCTTTTGCTTTGGATCAAATTTTTTACTTTGTTGCAAATTAAGAATAACTATAAAAGAAATTAAGCATATAATCGCATATATCACATTTTACATTTATATAGAAAGTCCGGATTAGTTATCCCGGCCTGGTTGACCAACCACTTTAGTTCGATCGACCACCCCGACCAAGTTAACTGATCACTTGGGTATGCCCTGCAACCTCGACCCAGTCAACTGATCACTTGCATAGGTGCATGTCTTGCATGTGCATGTGTCTGCTTGCTCGTATGTTGCACCGTACTCTGCATGTGTTTATATTTGCACATGTGAGTGTCCCTCCATACACTCACTTCACTTGTGTGATTCTCCATTGTGAGGATCACCCACCTTCAGTTCAATGCCTCCACGTCATACCCATTCATCGGGCCTATGCCTTCATGGCACGCCCATTCTTTCGGGTCACTGCCTCCACAATATACCCATTCATCAGGCCTCTACCTTCACGACATGCCCACTTTCAGGTCAATGCCTTCAAGGCATGCCCATTTGTAGGGCCCACACCTTCACGGCTCGCTTGTCCTTTCGGGTAACTGCCTTCATGGCATGCCCATTTGTCGAGTTTCTGTCTTCACNACCTTCACGGCTCGCTTGTCCTTTCGGGTAACTGCCTTCATGGCATGCCCATTTGTCGAGTTTCTGTCTTCATNTTAAATACCTTTTTGATCACCTAGATTGGAGAATGAAAGAAAATTTTGATCACACTGAAACTTTTGAAGCAGTATTAGTTTGGATGTTTAAAGAAAATGGGTGGATCGAAGAAAATTTGACAGATCAATTCCCGTACCGATCCTTCTACAACTTATATGTTCATTACCAATCTATGAGAGATATCAGAGGAGGAGAAAGCACTGAAGAAGAGGCGTAATAATTGAAAACTTTAGATTCTTTATCCATTTTAGAACCTTATATATATTAGTGTAATTATGTTGATTTGATTTGATTTGGTTTGTTTTTGCTTTAGAATTCTGAAATTTAATTGTGTGTATAGTTTTGTGATAGCATTTAGTGTTGTAGCTTGATTTCGACGCTGATTTAATTAGTTTGTTTAATATGTGTGATTGTGTAATTTTAAAAAATGTGTTTGTAAAAAGTATACTTTCATATATAAAAGTTAGTTTGTTGTTGTTTGTGAAAATTAGTGTTTGTGAAATATTTTGTTTGTAAATTATTGTTAGATAAAAATTTGTGTCTAAAATACTAAAAATTTTTTGGAGTAAGTTGATAGGAAATTGAAAATTAAAAAAATCAAAATATGAACTTTTTGGGCCTTTAGCGCCGACGGCGCTGGAATTGGTGCCGACGGCGCCCTTGACCCGACAGCAGACTAATCCCCTAAAAATTCACAGTTTTTACTGTGGCCACCAGTTTTTACACTTAAGTCATCTTCAACCTTCGATTTGGGCGGCTAGGGCTCGATTTTGGGCGGATTTGAGGTGATTTAGAGGCTAAAAGACTTCAGATTTCATCTTCTCTAGGTAAGAGCTACACTTTAAACCAAAAATTTTTTATTTTCACCAAGGATTAATCTCACATTGCATGGATCCGAAAAATTTGGAAATTTTTTGAGAAATTTTTTAGAAAATCCTTTGGTGATGAACTCTTGTTTAGTGATTTGAAGTTTAAAATGTTTTACATTTTGATTTTTGGAATTTTGGGGTTTATTCAGAATTTTTCAATTTTTTTTTTTAGATTTCCTATGACACCTAGATCGAGCAAAAGAAAAATAGAATATGACAAGATGAGATTTGTTAGCTTTAGAGCCAGTGCTCGATTTCATAGTTTGCAAGAAAATAAAAAAATGATTCAGGATCGATGTTTTAAAAATCTGGGAGGAGAAGTTGAACGTTTGATTATTGCTCTACAGTGGGAAAATTTTTGCTATTTTACTGTCGATGTGATAGCTGGGATTGTAATGGAATTTTATGCCAACCTTCCTGAAGCTTCCGATGATTTGTTTTTGTTCGAGGAAAAAGGGTGGAGTTTACTCCAAGAAAAATTAATGAGTTTTATCAATTAGAAAATGTGTATAGATGCCAATCATTCTTTTTCTGCTACAGATCAGACTTTAGATGAAGTTATTTCTTTTCTAACTAGTGAAAAAAAGGCTTGGAAAATAAAGAATGGAGTTAAAGTTAACTTTCCCCTTTCAATGTTAAATGTAGTATCTAAGACCTGAAATTATTTTATTTCTGGGAGGATGATTCCAACAAAACATCATAGGGAAGTAACCAAGGGTAGAGTCATCCTGAACTTCTGTATTCAGCAGGTGATGGACATAAATGTAGGCTGAATCATTTATATGAACACTTGATCTATTGCTCTAGGAGAGACCACTGGTGGATTGGCACACCCTGCTCTGATTTATACACTTTGTGAGTAGGCAGGAGTTGATTTCAGACCTGATGAGGAGAGGATTGAGCCTTAGAGACCGATTGGGCTCGCCAACATCAAGACTTATGAGTCTCATGTTGATTGGAGATCTGGAAGACATGGCAGGGATATTCCTTCTACTTCTAGAACCCCTAGTGAGCATACTTCAAGTGACCATAGCAACAGGGAGTTGTTGGACCAGATGATGATTCAACAGGGAGATATTTTGAGGATGGATCATAGGATGCATAATATGGAGGCCAGAAATGCTCACACTGATGATCTGATTTGCTAGAAATTTGAATATGATGTTGCTTATGATGATGCTTTAGTGAGATATCTGAGGGGTCACCATATAGTTCAGTTCCTTATTCACCCTACTTATACTCCATATCAGCAGTAGAAGTTACATGTCGATGATGAGGAAGATAATGATAGGTGATCTATTTTGTTTGTTTGTTTGTGTTTGTACTGTGTGATTGTATTTTTTGTGGTGTGATGTTGTTGAGACTTTTTTTGTTATGTTATGTTAATCTGTAATGTGAAAAACTGTTTTCATTTTTTAGAATTTAGTTTAATTANAGAGATATTTTGAGGATGGATCATAGGATGCAAAATATGGAGGCTAGAAATGCTCACACTGATGATCTGATTTACCAGAAATTTGAATATGATGCTGCTTATGATGATGCTTTAGTGAGATATCTGAGGGGTGATCATACAGATTAGTTCTCTATTCACCCTACTTATACTCCATATCAGTAGCAGAAGTTAGATGTCGATGATGAGGAAGATAATGACTGGTGATATATTTTATTTATTTGTTTGTGTTTGTACTATGAAATTGTATTGTTTGTGTTGTGATGTTGTTGAGACTTTGTTTGTTATGTTATGTTAAAATGTATTATGGAAAATTGTTTTCATTTCTAGAATTTAGTTCAGTTCTATTTTTGTTTTCAACACTTTGTTATGTTCTTTGATTAGCTCTTTCTCAGCAAATTTTATATGTATTATGTGCAATTTAATGTTTTTAGCCTTGTAGTTTTCATATTTGCACATGCAACATTTCAAAATTTATGTTCAAAAATCAAAATCTCCAACAGGTATGAATTTTTTTTATATAATCTTTTACCCTTTATTTTTAAAGTACTTCATGTAAAAATCTTTTAAAAATTTATGTTTGGGGGGAGAAGAAATATCATTATTAGAAAAGAACTTAATTTTATTTGTCCTCACTTAACTATATTTTAAAAATTTTAAATTTAACATGACCTTTGATTTTAGAGGTTAACTTTGGATAACTATATTTATGTTTCAAAATATATGGTAAATTTAAGTAAAAATGTTCAATAATAAATGTTAATTCTAAGGGCTAATATATTTGGTAAAAGAGAATAAGACTATGTTTTTCTATTTTTAGTAAGGGAAATTTGTATTTTTGAAGTATTAAAAATCTTAAAAGAAATTCATGTAAAAATAAAAGAATTAAACATTATGAAATCTTTAAGTTAATATAAATTTTGTAAGTGAAAAAATGTAAAAAGTTTTTAACTTTAAAAAGAGGATAGTGAAGTTCAAAATCATTAAAGGCTATCCAGATATAGTCGTTAAAGGCTATCCAGATATAGTCATTAAAAGCTATACAAATATAGTAATCCTCAGAAAAAGAAAATAAAAAGAAAAGAAAAATAAAAGAAAAAGAAAAATAAAAGAAAAAGAAAAGAAAAAGAAAAGAAAAGGAAAAGATATGGGGAGAAGCTTGAGGAGACGCCTAATTAAAAATTGACTTCACTTGAATCAATTTAAGGAAAAAAAACTTGGATACATTTCTAAACTTTTAATTTGAATACTAACTTAATTATTAATAAAGTTTTATGAAGTTCTTTTTCATGTAAATTTTCTAAGTGACTTTAATATGACAAATTGCAATTTTTCTTAAAACAAATTAGAGGATCAGAAACCTTAGACTTAATTACTGAATATCCTTACACCTTTAGTATTAACTGGAATTGTTTTGAATTTTTCTTAAGTTAAACTATTATATTTTGAGAACTAAAATATGAAAATCTAAAAGTAAAATTATTTACCATAAGTCGTATTTTTTATGTAGTTGAGAAGTTACATGAGGACAAGTAGCATGTAAGATTGGGAGATTTTGATACACAAAAAATATATACATTTTTATACCCATATTTTATACTTATTTTTTGTGATATTGCACTTTAATGGAAAGTATTTTGATATTTTCTTGCAGGTTATTAATTTTTAGGTCTTAAAGCAAAAGAAAGCAAAAAGGATGAAATTTGGAGTCAAAATTACGTTTTTGATGAAATGCTCAGTGCTGGCAGCACCAAGGTCAACACTGATGACGCAGAACAACATAAGGCTATAGATTTTTACTTAGCGTCGATGGTGCCAAAGGCAGTGCAGACCCCATATCTAGAAGGTTTGATGTATTTGGATGATTTTTTGAAGAGTTTTTGGAGGCACCTCTTGGAGAACCAACCATGAGCTTGGGCCGAATTTCATCAGAAAAAGTGCTCTTCTACATTTTTCACTCCTCTACGTTCATTTTTTGCACCACATCTCTCCATTCCACTACCATATTGGAGTCAATTTATGCTTTTGTTTTCACAATTTAGAGTTTTTCTGGTGAGATTTAGTGTGAAACTTTCTGTAAGAGTGTTGGAGAAGGAGAAAAGTGAGATATATCTTCTTCCTGCATTTCTAAGGAAAAACTATAAAAGATTTGCTTTGAGAAAGAGTTTTCAGATAGGTATTGTTTGTTTATCAGTGTTGTATGAACTTTCGTTTATATATGAAATTTGTGTTTTATTATTTCTTTCTCATGAAGTCTAAGTAGTTCCCTTTTTCTCCCTACTCTGAGATATGGTGAAATCAAGAGATAATATGGATGTGCCAATATTAAAATGTAAAATAAATTATGATGGCAACTCCAAACTTAATTTACTTTTTGATTTGGCCAATTGAATTGTTAAAATGTGTTGTGAAATATATGATCCAGGAAATAGAGTATGAGTTGCACAACAGAGTGAGGATCACATTTGATTCCATGGAGGAGAACATCGTTCATGGAATTAAATGTAAATAAAAAGAGAAATATTCCTTGTTGGGTGTAGAAATGAATAAGTTTTAGGGTGACAGACTAAAATCTTCACTTTGGTCTTATTGTTTAAAAATTGAAGCGAGAGCTAGCCTTCATGTGAAGGAAAGTGGGAGCTCTGGAGTGAGAGCCGATCTTCTCCTAGCCTAGCCACGGATTTATGGACTAAACACTAAGATTAGTCAATGATTTTCTATGCACTGTATCAGGGTATAGAATTAAAATTGCTCCTATTTGACACAATACATATTATGAACATTTATCTCATCTCATTTTACAATAGCTTCATTGTAGTGGGAAGGATGCTTTTCGCATAAAAATCTTTGTTACATAAACATAGTTAATATATTAGTATTTACTGTTTTAAACTTTGCATTTTTGATCTGATAATAGTTTAGAAATTTAATTTTGATTACATCTCAACAATTGAAATTAGTGATAGTGATTTCAATTGACTTTCTATGAATTTCCTAAAAAATTTATTATTTACAATTTAAACTTTTCCCGTGGGATCAATATTTGGGGCTTAAATAGAAAGTCAATTATTACTTGATAACGATACATATACTTGCGTAGAATCTGAAAATTAATTGATTATACTTATTTAAATTTTACACAATCTATCGCAATAAAAAATTGGATCAGAACTCTAGTTATCTTTTTAAATTGTATTGTTCTATCAAAATATTGAAAATACCAAAAATACTTAAATTTTAATTACTAAAAAAATCATCTTTAGTTTAGATAATTAACTTTTTATTAAAAGTAGAAAGTTTGTTGCTCAATAGTGTACATTGCGTATTCTCCCAGTGGGTTCGATATTCAGGTCTTAATCAAAAAGTCCAATATTACTTGATAACGAATGTATACTTGCGTAGTATCCCAATATATATAAATAAAAAGTTAAATTCTTATGTTTCTTCAGGATCAAGTTTTTGGTTTTGTTGCAAAGTAAGAAAATATAAGTGAAATATAATCTGAATTATTGTTGTACTGTGCATATTAACAGTATCCATGGATCAAGTTTTTGGTGTCGTTGCTGGGGAGAAATTGATTTTAAAAGCAAATTTCTATTTTTAGAAAGACTTATTTAAACTTTAAGTTATCTTATCTTATCTTATTTTGTTTTTTTTATTTTTTTTTATTTTATTATATGTTAGTGTATGTGCAATTCATATTCTGTAGGATTAGTGCCCTATGATTCTGAATTAGAAAGAGCTATTAGAAAAATCAGAAAAACCAAAAAAAATTATAAAAACTGAAAAATCCAAAATAATTACAGAAATCACAAACCAAAAGAATCAAAATGCTGAAATTCATCAAGAGTTTAGACCTTTAAGAGATTATGCCAACCTTACTATAGATGAACTTCATTGTCGTATTGAAAAACCTATTGTAGTGGCTAATTCATTTGAGCTTAAACGTGCTATTATCCAAAAGGTATCAAATAATCAGTTTAGGGGACCACCAATTGAAGATCCAAATTTACATCACGCCAATTTTCTAGAATTGTACGCTACATTTAAATACGATGGTGTATCAGATGATGCCATAAAACTTAGGTTATTTCCTTTCTAACTAATGGATAAAGTTAAGATGTGATTGAACTCAGTAGCACCTGGATCTATTAGGACTTGGGGTGATTTAGCAAATTCCTTGCTAAATATTTTCTACCATAAAAAACTGCGAAGCTTAGAAATGATATTACATCCTTTAATCTGTTTGAAGGGGAATCTATTTATGAAGCATGAGAAAGATTTAAAGAACTCTTAAGAAAGTGTCCACCCCATGCTATACCAGATTGGTTAATAATTCCGATCTCTTAGATCAATTATCAATGCCGCTGCTGGTGGTTCATTGATGTCAAAACCATTTCATCACACTTATGCTTTAAATAAATAAATGACTACCAATAATTTTCAATGGCCTTCTGAGAGGGTAAATCTTAAGAAAGTAGCCAATATTCATGAAATTGATGCATTTACTATGTTATGAAATCAAGTTGCTGCAATTTTAAGGAATTTAGACCAATTTACAATGATTTTTTCTCAATTAATTTCCAAGATTGAAGAGAATTCATTTGGACAAATGGTAGATTTTGAAGCTTCTTTAGAAACTTTGAATGCCATAAATAATAAGCAGAATAACCTGTATTCAAATTATTATAACCAAGGTTGGAAGAACCGTCCCAACTTTAACCGGAATAACAATTTAGGTGGTAATAATGAGTAATGGGGGAACAACCAAGGAAACCCATTGGGAAAACTGGAACAACCAAGAGAATAATAATTACATATCTACTTATCCTCCAGGTTTCAACAGCAATACAAAGTTTAAGGAGAAGAGGTTGTTTATAGAAGAAGTGGTGTTAAAAATGGGAAATCAATTACAAAGTCAAGGAGCTACAATTATTAATATTGAGAATCAACTGAGACAAGTTGCAAACTCATTAAGTAATAGATCCCAAGGAACACTTCATAGTAATATTGAATCAAATTCAAAAGACCAGAATGAAGAACAAGTAAAAGACGTTCAACATAGAAGCAGAAGAGATTTGGAAGGTCAGGTTCAAAAAGAAATTGAAGTAGAGAGATAAGAAATTGAAGAATCAAAAGAGAACTCTCCAAAAGATTCTAAAAGACCTATTTCTCCACTAAAAATTGATTTGGAAAAACCACCACCTCCATTTCCTCAGAGACTCATCAACAGAAGTTGGATAAATAATTTTCAAAATTTCTGAAAAATATTTAAGAAGCTTACAATTAATATTACATTTACTGAAGCCATAGAATAAATGCAAAGCTATGTAAAGTTTATGAATGATATTCTCAATAGGAAAATGGAGTTTAAAGATAATGAGACTACACTTAGTGTGGAGTGCAGTGTGATAATTCATAAGAAGCTTTCAGAAAAGCTTAAAGATCCTAGTAGCTTTACAATTCCATGTGCAATAGGAGACATATTTTATGGGAAAGATTTATGTGATTAAGGTGCAAGTTTTAACCTTTTGCCATTATCAATATTTAAAAGACTGGGATTAGGAGAAATAACCCTACTACTGTAACTCTTTAATTAGCAGATCATTCGAGAACATACCCTAAAGGAGTTATAGAAAATGTCCCAGTGAAAGTGGATTAATTTCTCTTTCCTGTAGATTTCGTATGCTAGATATGGAGGAAGATAAAGAGATAACTATCATTTTGGGGAGACCTTTCCTAACCATAGGCTAGATATGGAGGAAGATAAAGAGATACCTATCATTTTGGGGAGACCTTTCCTAGCCACAATAAGAGCAATGATAAATGTGCAGAAAGGGGACTTAACAATGCATGTTAAAGATCAAAACTGTTACTTTTAACATTTCAAAATCAATGAAATACCTTGAAAAAGGTAAAGATAATCAATGCTATAGGATCAATGTTATAAGATATCTAAGTGATTATAATTTTAGAACTACTTAAGAAGAAAAATCTGAAGAAAAAGATTTGGAATATGAGTAAGAAGAGGAATTAAATCAATGAGTAGATCTTCTTAAAGAAAATTCAAAATATGTTTGAGAAATTTTGAAGTTTTGGACACGATAGACAAAGATAAATCATTTTGTCCATCTATTGAAAAACCTCTAGAACTAGAGTTGAAGTTACTTTCTATTAATTTAAAATATTCCTTTTTAGGAGATTCCTCTACTTTACCAGTTATAATTTTCTCAAAATTAACAATGGAAGAAGAAGAAAGGTTGATTAAAATTCTGAAAAATTTTAAGAAAGCCTTTGGATGGAAAATTGCTAATATTAAAAGAATCAGTCCTTCAAATTGTATGCATAGAATTTATATGGAAGAGAACTCTAAACTCAGGGCTAATCCGCAAAAGAGATTGAATCCTGTTATGAAAGAAGTTATAAAGAAAGAATTTTTAAAGTGGTTAGATGCTGGAATTATCTACCTTATTTTAGCAATTCATTACTTTCCTAAGAAAGAAGGAGTAACTGTAACTGTAAATGAACATAATGAGTTAATTTCTTCTAGATGATTTACAGGGTAGGAATATGCATTGATTATAGAAAATTAAATCTTGCCACTAGGAAAGATCATTTTCCATTACCCATTCTAGATCAAATGCTGGATTTTGATTATAGAAAATTAAATCTTGCCACTAGGAAAGATCATTTTCCACTACCCTTTCTAGATTTTATAGAAAATTAAATCTTGCCACTAGGAAAGATCATTTTCCATTACCCTTTCTAGATCAAAAGGTGATAAATATGTATTGATTATAGAAAATTAAATCTTGCCACTAGGAAATATCATTTTTTGCTCTAGATCAAATGCTGGATAGACTAGTTGGGCATAAATACTTTTATTTTCTGGATGGATATAATGGTTATCACTGAATTCAAATATCTCCTAAGGATCAAGAGAAAACAAGGTTTACCAGTCCTTACGGTACTTTTACTTCTCAAAGATTGCTAATCCTTTATGCCATTTACTGGAGAAAGATGCAATTTTTAATTTTGATGAGGAATACCTAAAAGCTTTGAAGTTATTAAAAGAAAAAACTAATCACTGCACCAATTATAGTTTCACCAAATTGGGAAAAACCTTTTAAATTAATGTGTGATGCTAGTGATTATGTTATTTGAGATGTTTTAAGATAAAGATATGATAACATTTTCAAAGTTATTTACTATGCTAGTAAAACTCTTAATGAAACTAAAATTTATTATACAACAATTGAAAAAGAGTTATTAACAATAGTATATACTTTTGATAAATTTAGATCATATTTAATTGGAACTCATTGTGCAGTGCATACATATCATTCTGCTATTAAGTATTTAATGAAAAAGAAGGATGCTAAATGATCCCGATATTTTGTATATGTAAGGATTTATGAAGTTGACACCAGTACTTGAAGATTTTAATCCCTGGCAACAGTGCCAAAAACTTGATCCTTGAATACTTATTGCTTATGCATGGTATAACAGTAGTTCTGATGGTATTTTTCACTTATATTTTCTTATTTTGCAACAAAACAAAAAACTTGATTTTGAAGAAAAATAAGAACTTAATTTTTTAATTTATATATCTTTATATTGGGATACTACGCAAGTATACGTATCGTTATCAAGTTAAATAAGAATTTTTTATTCAGACTTTAATATCGAACCCACAGGGAAGATTATGTAATATGCACTTTTTAGAAAATTTTTCTATTTTTAAAAAGATAATTAGTTAAACTAAAAATGATTTTTCCAGGAAATTAAAATTTAAATATTTTTTGGTATTTTTAATATTTTAATGAAACAATAACAACTTGAAAAGATAACAAAAATTTTTGTAGAAGAAAAGTACTTATTATGAAAATATTTTTCTTCTTATCATGAATCAGTAATAAGTATAGGAATTCTATTGTGGAAGTAATTGTGTTGTGCCAAATAGGAGCAATAATATTCTTTACCCTTACTAGAGATCCTATAAAGAATATTGGCTAATTTAAAGTTTGAATAGTTCTGAAGAACAAACTAGAGATGCTATAAAGAATATTGGCTAATTTAAAGTTTGAATAGTTCTGAAGACCGACTAACCCTTACTAGAGATGCTATAAAGAACATTGGCTAATTTAAAGTTTGAATAGTTATGATGACCGGCTAGATGGGAGATGCTATAAAGAACATTGACTAATTTAAAGTTTGAATAGTTCTGAAGATCGGCTAGGCAGTAAGGATACTAGCTCTCACTCTAGAGTTCCTCGATTCCCTCCACCTGGGGGCTAACATTCTCATATCATAACCTAAAACAATAAACCAAGTAATATGGGGCTTTAACCTGCCACTTTCAATCCTCTAACTCTACACCCATCAATGAATATTTTTCTATTTATTTGCACTCAATCATATGAACTACTTTCTCATTCATACAACCTCATGTGATTCTTTCCAATTTTTGACTGGGACAAAACCAGCCCGGTTCTTACATTTTCTCACAACAAATTTTAACAACTGGATTGGCCAAATCAAGAAGTAAACTAAGGGCATGGTTTTAAATCATCACAACTTCTTTCAATATTAAAGATCAATACTCTCCACAACTTCCATCCAA
>JXCR01139692.1:33505-78714 GCA_002079205.1 Phalaenopsis hybrid cultivar | reverse complement strand
GGAATCTCGGTTTTTGGAATATGCTTTTGTTTGTAATTTCAGTTTTTGTTTTGGTTAAATGTTTGCTGTCATCTTCAGGCACTTGAGTGGCTAAAGATTAATTACTGGGAACCTCAAAGAATTGCAGTTTATGATTCTAGAAGAAAAGTAAAATCTAGATTACGTGAGATGATCTTATGTTTAGCATCCCATCATGGTTCAAGAGTGAATTCTGCAAAGATTAAAAGAAAAGGTGAGTTTTTTAATTGCTTTCTAATGTCGAAATTGGTGAGCACGTAAATTCCTTTTACTATGTTACCTTTTCTTGCAATATTCAAGAGATCCTGCTTTTAAATTCGACCAATTTTTTTTAACGATTGTTTTGGTTAATTCTTATTTATCTTGATCGACTTTCAGTATATAGAATATTCAATATTGCATGAAAAGATAATTTTATGCCTGAATAGGAGGATCTCTTAAAAATTTGTCATTTTAAGACAACACTGCATTAATATTAACTTGACAAATGACATTCAATAAATATGCTTTTTGTTGATTGTTAATCTTTTTCTTTCTGCTTTATAAGCACTAAAATTTTCAGTAACTTAAATTACAAGGGTTCTCTGATCTCTTTTATAGCTCCATCAATTATTCTAAGTATGTATTTGGTATCCTTCTTGTGGTTTCATGCTTTAATTGACTTTGAAATATATATATAAATAATCCTCAAACATGATTGTAACTTCAGTTTGTGACCAAGTTATCTTGATCTTCTCGATAGCCTTCTCAATGCTATTGAAATTTCCATTCAATATCGTAGTCCCAAGCTTATACATTGAAGGAAGTTCAAGGCCTCGACCATTGCAACTTCTAGAACTAATCATGTTGACATAAGATGGGGAAGTTGCCACATACAATAGAATTGTATTATCATGGAACATTCTTTTAATGTCCGTATGAAAATGGTTGCATTTCTCTCTTATGGTGGATTCAATGAGCTGCTTTCATATCATCATCCAAATTCATCCTGTATTGATTTGTAGATTCCCTTGAATCTCTATCAAACATTTGTAGCAAAGAAGAATATTTGCCACACTATTGGCATAATAATAACTACAATCAAATATGTCATCAAATTGCAGATGTGCAAAAGGCTTGCTTGCTTGCTTTAGTTATTCAAGTACTAATTTTCTTTTTCATCTTTTTAGGCGCTTTAGCATGTGGTACAACATCTTTATGAAAACTAGAAAAGCGTTCTTTCATTCTTATCACTAGTCACTTTATCATAATTGTTGCACTTCAAATAAATGTAAGCTTTATTCACTCTTCAATTTGCTCTTGAACACTATATTTTCATGCCCGGTTTTTCTATTCCTAGTCGAGTTTTTTTCTTTATAACCTTTAACCATTGTAGAGTAATTGTAAACTGAAAATTTCATTCACAGTAAAGAAGCCTCATCCAAAAAAAATAATGAGAAATGCAAATGATAAAATAAAAAGTAAATAATGATATAAACAAATTTAAAGTAACAAAGAAAAATTAGGAGATGGGTTGCCGACAAGAAGAGGAGAGGAAAAAGCGTACCAAAAATGGTGGTTGAAATGATTAAGATGCAGCGATGATATGTAGCTCTGAATGTAACATGAGTTGCAAGTGACATGTGTGGCAGGGATCAAGGACTTGTGTGTGGCTCTTTGATTTAGTTTGATTTAGGTTAAAGAACAGGGAAAATAAAAATTAATTTTTGTTAGCATCATTTTTTTATGTCACATTTGTGGAATGTCCACCTAAGCCTAGCAGGATAAAACTTCGTGCAAATAAGTCACATATAGCTCGAGATGTTTGTTCGAGACCCACCAACGTGTGTTGAGAGGCACGTAACCGGGGTCGTTTGGTTAGAATTTGGCTTTCGCTTAAACGAAGGCCGATCGACATTCTGTTCATCGAACGTCTCTGATCAGGTCGACGAATATTATGTGTCACGTCGCGGTGAAATTGACTCGAATTAACC
Organism: Phalaenopsis hybrid cultivar; assembly: GCA_002079205.1. Classification (NCBI taxonomy): domain Eukaryota; kingdom Viridiplantae; phylum Streptophyta; class Magnoliopsida; order Asparagales; family Orchidaceae; genus Phalaenopsis; species Phalaenopsis hybrid cultivar. Next base: position 76,723 of record JXCR01139692.1, on the reverse strand, counting down.
TGATCATCAAGGAAGCTCGTTCGGATGACCCCAGACGATGAAACAAACTGCGCGAGTGTTTCTGGAACGTCAGTTTCAGCCTAGGGGGAAGTTCATTTCGCTATGGCTTCTCGAGCGGGTAAAAAATATACGAATTATCATTTTATACCCAATCGTCGAAAAAATTGTCCAGATGACGCCAGATGATAAAACAGATCACACCAGTGTGTCCGGAACGTCGATTTCACCTAGGAAGGACGTTCATTTTGCTGCGAGGTGGTATTCGACGAGAAATGGGCGAAGGCTTTAAATAATAATAATANGTTTTGTTATCCAGATTTTATTATCATGTTTCAGTTGATGAGGGGAGTCTAATTGAGTAGCCTTTTACAATGATCACTTTTCATCACGACCCCTAGTTTTCACATGAAATTTATGAATAGTGTTGACCGCTTGACTTGTGGCTTGTTTATAATTTTTTTTGAGGATGATTTTTTTTTTTAAATGGGGAAGATTATGACATCTCATTTCAAGGAAAATGAGGTAGTCGAAGAGTGGAAGACGAAGCGAGCGGTCGGGAACGTGAAGGGGTGATTAGTTCTATAAATTGATGCTTATAAAGGGAGGCAGAGGCAAGATCGAGAGGTTTTGCAGTAGACGCCGATTCTAAGTGAGAACGATTGACCACGGGGGGTTGATCAATGCGTACAAAAGCAGGAGGATTGACGGCACAAGCTAGGGCTTCCTCATAGTTGAAGGCGGCGACGTTTGCAAACAACAACGTCTTCGATCGTCGAACAGAGGAGGCGAGACGCTAGGGCTCAATGAGGGTGATGAAGCATCTGATTGAAGCTAAAGAAAGAATCATCGTTGAGTAGGAAGGGGCACGGTGTGGGAAAGTTGAACGCAAATACGACTGTGGTCTCTTACTCAAGGTTGAAGTAGTGGAAGAAGATAAACAAGTCGATGAGGCTTCGTATGAAGGAATACGAGATGGAGTGGCTTTGCATGGGATAAACCAAGCCAAACCGAATTGTAGCGGAGGACGACATGCGTGCTAAGGCTTTCGAAGCTAAAGCTAAGTTTTAATTTCTTTTAATTAAGTTATCTAATAAAAAATTATATCCAAACCAAATGGTGATAAGGAAAATATCTGCTACGTTGTGGAGTAAAGCGCTGAGACTCATATCCAATCCAAGAGGTTGCGGGAAAATATATCAGTCACACTAGGAAGGAATGCCCTGTGACTCATATCTATCACAAATGGTGACAAGGAAAATATTTGCTACGTTGGAGAGGAAAGCGCCGAGACTCATATCCAACCCAAGTGGTAGCGGGAAAATGTATCAGTCACGCTAGGAAGGAATGCTCTGGGAGTAATATCCAACCCAAATGGTGACAAGGAAAGTATCTGCTATGTTGGGGAGGAAAGCGCTGAGACTCATATACAACCCAAGAGGTAGCGGGAAAATATATCAGTCACACTAGGAAGTAAAGCTATGGGACTCATGTCCAAACCAAATGATGACAAGGAAAATATCTGTTACGTTGGGGAGGAAAGCGTTGGGACTCATATCCAACCCAAGAGATAGCGGGAAAAAATATCATCGCGGGGCTGATCCTGAGAACATAGTGAACATAATGTAGAGAATTTGTGGCGTTGGGTTCATATATATGTGGCACGTGAAGATTGATATTGGTGAGTAAAGATTTGTAAGATTTTGTGCAAAGATTTATAAAAAATTATGGTGGTTGCTTTTAAATATGAAATTGGTGGTTTTGAGCTTCATTTATCGGGTATATTTTGTGGCTTTTGAAGATGGATTTGTTGACTAAATGGCTGCGGTTTTGAGGTTTTAATTGTGGCTTTTGGGTAACATCTATTGGGTTCAAGAAAAGTTTGAAGGCTCAGAAACTATTGTATGGGAAAAGTTTGGAATTCATTGAAAGATTTGGATCACGCTCAGAAACCGGTGTTGTGTTTCTTGCTTCATTTTCATATTTTCTCGTTCCATCCTTTAACCTCTAAGATCACGTTCAATGGGAGCATCCCATTGGATTTCATCTTTTATGTCCGTAATCCACTGCCGACGTCGGCAGATTTCTTGTTGCATCTCCTTCCGGGTAGGCTCGAACATTTATCTCATTAGTGACATGGTTAAGATTTGGGATTTGTGGAAGGAAAGAAAAGAAGGAACAAACAAAGGAGAAAAAATAAATGAAAGAAAGGAAAAAAGATTTGGTGTGGTGGATTGGGTAGGGGGCGGATGCTAAAAACCCTATGATGGGACTAGGGTTCGGCTAGCTTTGATACTTAATGATTCTGGAGTTAATTCAAGCTACGATGTAAGACACAATTTACTACTGACTTAAAACAATGTTACAATGAAGACTCGAAATAACGAACGACAACACATAAAACAAAAGTGCAAAACAAAGGATTACAACTAATAACTCAACAAAGAAGACAACACGCTTAATGAGGAGGGAGTTCAATGAGGGGAGGCTGGATTGGTGGCTGCGGTGAAGGCCAGAGAGGTGGGGGTTGTTGTGGAAGAAGTAAGATTGTAGGTTGGTGATAGTAACGACGTCTAATCACATCTGGAGAGAAGCAAGAACGTCATTGGAGGCTGGATCGGTGGTTGCGGTAAATGCCTGAGTGGTGGGGGCTGTTGTGAAAGAATTAGGACAACAACTGGGAAGGTTTGCCAGTACTATCAGAGGGTGGATAGCGAGCGGGGAAGCACTGACAGTGATGGGAAAGACCGAGATGACAAGGTAGCTGCTGTAGGGGTGCTGATGGGCTATCGGGATGGGGCTGAAAGGGCTGGACAACAAGTTGGAGGACTGCGATGGCTGGACTAGAGCAGGAAGGTGCCTGACAACAGTGGAAGAGGGGGCTATGATGGCTGAATTCTTAAATGTCAGTGGGGAAACAAAAGTATGGTAAGATAAATGTCTCATATGAGTCTTGCTACAGCCGGAGCACCACTCGGACCCTTAAAGATGATGACCACCTCAGGAGGGACAACCGAACCACTACCTCGACGTTGGATACAATCCTCGAAGGGAAAATAACAAGCTAAAACTTGAATTCATATGTTAAAAACAAGACCCTAACTCTAAGCACGTCATCTTCTATTTATAATGAGACTATGAATTTATTTTAGGTAATATTTAAAATAAGAAATAGAATAAAATCATATTTTAGATTTTAGGAAATGCTTTTAAAATAATAAAGGAGAATAAAATCAGAGATTTTAGGAAAGATTTTTAAAATAAGAAGGAAGAATAAAATCAGATATTAGAATTTAGGAAAGAGGAATAAAAAATATTTCTGATTTGGAAAGACTTATATTAAGAAGGTGCTAAGAAGGAAAGAGGGGATGGGGAGAAAAGGCAAAAGGAGGAGCGGCAGGCCCCTTCTTTTTGAGGACCGGTCGGTCCTCCATAGCCCCCGTGTCAAGCTCTTTCTAGAGTCTTCAATAAGCTTATTAAGAACCAAATCATTTTATCAATCTATTGATTATTTTTTTGACTTTTCACATCACAAATTTGGCAGGCTCTTTTACATGCTTGTGTTGCTTGCTCTTTGAGACCGTCGGTTCAATGGATCGCAGCTTCAGATCTTGAAGAAGAAAGTGCGAAATTGGTATTTCTTAATCTATGTACTCAGATATTGGATATTAACATTACTCTCTTGGCTGTACCTATTCTTAATATGCATAATTCTAAACCATTTCTTTTTAATTTAGGCACCACAAGCACATGATACAGCATGGGAAACCCTCAGAGTAAGATTTTGTAATATTTCAAATGATGTCAATTTTATTTTTGTTCTTATGATGCAAAGGCTCCTACCATAAATAAAAAATAATTTGTTATTTATATACATATTTCTAAATTCTGATTATATGCGAAATCACCTTCACCTCAAAAGTGCTATCATTTTATTTTAATATCCTAACGTTTTATCCTGTGGTCATACATCAAGAGGCCTCTTGATTAGGGACTTTTGCTCCAAATTTATGCACTACATTAATTAGACGGGTCTGCAAGCTACTAAATTTTTTGTTTAACTTACCAGAGCTGTTCATGCGTTTTGGTTCCTGGTGGTTTTGGTGACCGCGGAGTTCCAGGAATGATTTTGGCTGCTAGATATGCTCGGGAGAATAATATTCCATACCTTGGTATATGTTTGGGGATGCAAATTTCGGTTATTGAGTTTTCTAGATCTGTATGTACTCTCTCCTATGTATTTTTGCTGCATTTTTAATTATTGCTTAGGTTGACCGAATTCTTTATAGGTTTTAGGGATGGGAAGAGCAAATAGTGAGGAATTTGATCCTCATACGCCTTACCCTGTTGTGATCTTCATGCCTGAGGTATATTTTCGACTTATTTATTCAATACTTCATCGTTTAAAAAAAAAATTTGTATGATTGAATATAGGGTTCCAGAACACACATGGGAAGCACAATGAGACTTGGTTCGCGGAGAACCTTCTTTCAAGATTCCACTTGCATTTCTTCAAAGCTGTATGTTGGTAGATAAATGTAACTGTATGTTTACAATGCATTACTAATTTGGATTGCCGCAGTAAGAGCTCGAGCTCGAGCTCGAGCTTAATTCTACGCATTCGGGCCAACTTATTTATTAGTTCAAACTAGTGTTTATTTGTCATTTTATAATAAGTTTAAAGATGAAATTCTTGAATTTTAGTATATTTTGAGTTTATTTTATAATAATATTTTTTAAATGAGCCAACTCATGAGCTAATAAATTTAGCTGGAGTTGTCTTGAGTTTGACTTGTTAGCTCATCAAGCCACTTATCGAGTTGAGCCTTTGCCGGCTCACAAGTTAGCTTTGCTAAGTTACTTCCCTAGGTGGGGTGAAAGGGCTTATCACATTCTTTGGGTGAGCATACCTTGAGAATATGCATTGTTGCAAGAAAATTTGAGAGTAAACCTTTAGTATTATATATGGCTAATCTAATTTTTCTCAAATCAAAGGGTTGAAGGGGCAAGATTTGCTCTTTCTGTCTCTCATTCCACCATTGAATATAGTTGAGTTGATTCTAAGTATATAACGACAACAACATCAATAACCACAAGCCTTTATCCCACTAAGTGGGGTTGGCTCTATGAATCCTTTTTCTCCATTGCCTTCTATTGAGTATCATATTTTCATTTAATTTTAATAGATTAAGATCAATTTTTATAAATATGTCTAAGCCTTTTCAGGTCTACCTTGCCTTTTTTAACATAAGTCGAATCTAAAACATCTACTCTCCTAACTGGATCATCAGATGGTTGACATTTAATGTTGTCAAACCATCTAAAACGACTCTCTCTAATCTTGTCCATTATTGGAGCTACACCAACCCTATCACAAATATATTCATTTCTCATCTTGTCTGTAAGTAAGCATTCTCATCTCGATAGCTCTTAGCTTTGTTTTTTGCTTCTCTTTTAAAGGCTAACATTCTACGCCATAGAGCATTGCAGGTCTCACCACCATTTTATACACTTTTCCTTTCGATATAAGGGTACTTTTCTATCACACAATAGGCACTATGCATTCCTCCACTTCAACCAATCAACTTCAATTCTACTAATAACATCCCCATCTTTATCACCATCACTTTGAATAATAGACTCGAGATATCTAAAACTTTCACACCTTTTAATGACTTGATCACCCATAGCTACAACTTTGTCTTTAGAGCGACTACTACTGTTGCATTCCATGTATTCAGTTTTTGATCTACTCAAACAATGGTTTTTAAACTCTAATGTAGGCCTCCATAATTAAGTTTTTTTTTGAGCTCTTTCTCTAGTCTTATCCACAAGAAGGATACCATCAGCGAAAAGCATACACCAAGATAAATACTCCTGTAATGTCCAATAAGATCATCCATAACTAAAGCAAAATGATAAGGGCTTAGAGCCGGTCCTTGATGTAGTCAAACTGAAATAGGAAAATACTTGATCAATCATCCTTCTATTCAGACACAAGTAATAACTCTAATATAAATATCTTTAATGACTTGAATATAAGTTGTATCAACACATTTCATCTCTAGAACTCTCCAAAGGAATTCTTTTGAAAACTTATCAAAAGCTTTTTCTAAATCAATAAAAATCATATGTAGATCCACTATATTTTTTCAATACTTATCCATCACACCTCTCAACAAATGTATAGCTTCCATAGTAGACTTGCCCGACATAAATCCGAACTGATTATGAGAAATCCTTGTATCACGTCTTAACCAATGTTTAATTACCCTCTCTGATAATTTTAAAGTATGACACGTCAACTTAGTTCCTCTATAATTTGCACACTCTTGTGCATCCCTTTATTCTTTAATTTGAGGACTAAAATACTCTTCCTCCACTCCTCAGACATTTTTTTAGCTTTTAAGTGTTGGGAAAAAAAAAGCATAACTTGGTTAATATAATCTTTGTTATCCTTTGTTTTTGGGGCATTGAATATATGTCTAATTCCTATGTATTTAAATAGCCGACACTTAAATTTTACTTTTACATTTGCACTGCCCAAATATTTCATATCACGTCAGAAATACCATATGTTTAACTTTTAAGAAGTGAAATGCAACTTCTCATGCATAAGGTTGTATACAACAACAACAACAGCAACAACAAAGCCTTAATCCTACTATGTGGGGTCGGCTACATGAATCCTTTTTTCTCCATTGCGTCCTATTTAGTGTCATATTTTCATTTAATTCTAGTAAATTAAGATCATTTTTAATACAATAAGCCCAAGTCTTTCTANTATGCTTCTCTTTTAAAGGCCAACATTCAACGCCATATAGCATTGCAGGTCTCACCACCGTCTTATAAAATTTTCCTTTCAGTCTAAGCGGTACTTTTCGATCACACAAAAGGCCCGAAACATTCCTCCACTTCAACCAACCAACTTGAATTCTACTATTAACAACTCTATCTATATCACCATCGTTTTGAACAATGGACCCGAGATATCTAAATCGTTCACACTTTTTAATAATTTGATCACCCAAAGTTACACTTCTGTCACTAGAGCTATTACTACTAAAATTATATTCCATGTATTCAGTTTTAGCTCTACTTAAACTGTCATTGCCAGTCCCAAGCCCGGATGTGAAAAGTGGAGGATTGCGTTAGGTAATCGACAGCCAGCGTAAAAGTTGTCAAAAAAATCATGACATTCATAGGGCTGTATGTATGTAAAAATTTAAATTTAGGTGTTAGATATGTAAATACACATGAATGGAGTGGTTTGTTCCTTGTCTTTTTTTGTTGTTGTTGCATGTTTATGATGTGCTTTCTTTATCCAGTTATTTCTTGTATAATTCATGGACTAAAGAATTGTCTTTCTATCAATTTGTAGATATGGGAACTCCTCATTTGTGGATGAACGTCATCGTCACAGATACGAGGTTAGTGGCAGAGATGAAACTCATATAAATATGTGGGCGATGATTTTTTTTAGTTATTGATGAAGAAAGGTGTTTTGAAGATTGTAAGGGTTTTCAGTAGTTTTAGGTTTGGTGGAAAGCTTAGGGGAAAGGTTAATTAGTTTAAAATTTTTAGATTGTTTTCTAGTACAAAACTTTATGGATGTAACAGTTTGGGTTTTCTTTGATAGAAATAGGTGTGGCCCTTCTTATCAGAGATTTGGGATGTTTTCTATACAATAATGTCGATTTTAGATTAGTTAGATGTGCGGTTAAGAAGTTATGATTTTCTTATATGTATTTTGTAGGATTATGCTTTGATTTTGTGGGGTTTAAAGTTGTTTAAAACTTTTGCAAGTTGTTGGGGATGTAGTAGAACAAAAAATAAGAGAAAAAAATGATATGTTAGTATTAAAAAATCTGAACTGTAGTTGATTTACATATCAATCCAAAAGCTGATAGCACCAACTCTTTGTTCATTGTTGACAAATTTTTGCAAGGGATTATTATTATTATTATTATTATTTTGAAACAATGGAGGGATAAATAATACATGAATTGTTGTAGAAAATGAGGGAAGCACACATACATATGCCAAAACCTTTCAATGAAATTCATAGACTATAATGGCATTACCCAACATTGTCTACCAAATAATCTCTGCAAATATGAATAATGCATTAAAATTTTGATTTTTATTGGTTATCCTTATTTTGGGCTTATTGCAAAGCTTCTAAAAGAGGGATTTAAAATTTAAAAGTTTTCCTCCAAATCTTATATAGCTGGTCCACCTATTTCTTGAAGAAATTAAAAATAAAATTTAGATTAAGCCCAATTATTTACTATGATAATAAGCCTTTGAAATTGATGTGAGGCCTTTTTATTTGTCTTGCATAAATTAATCTTAGTGCAGAAATTGATCGTCTTAATAATAGTCTTGTGGATAACATTCAAAAATTACCTTGAATTCTGCATTTTGTATGCTATTAACCCTGTTGTCATGAGAACAAGATTGAAATGAAATACATGAAAGAATTATGGGAGGACACAACATAATCATAGTGTGTAGACATTACTCTTTAGAAATATCTCTTATAATTATTAATATAAAATATGTGATCAAATATTAGGTCATTGTTTCCTATAAAAAAATATGATTAACATATAATATCATATGCATCTTCTACAAGTTTGAGGATAAAAAGGGTTTGTTTAATTAAAATTTTATTTCAATATTTTATAAGTGTTCGTAATTGTGGTTAATACATAGTAACATTAATCATTTTTTATGACTATCTATTCTTCATTGCTCTGTCTACATAATGGCAAAAGCCCACAAAAATTTACAATTTTTAAGATAATGAAATGTTTAGGTGTTAGATATGTAAATCCATAAGAATTGTGTATGTAAATATTCCTTAAAATTAAAAAAAATATGCTTCATAGACTTATTATTAATGGCTCATGTTGACATGCTTCTTCTAATCGAATTATTTGTTCTGCTGCAGGTAAATCCAGATATGGTAGGAAAACTGGAAATCGCCGGCTTAAAATTTGTGGGAAGTGATGAAAGTGGAAAGAGAATGGAGGTAACAATACCTCCTATAGTGAATCCATTAGTTTAAACACCCAATTTATTGGATAATTACATACACAACACTCAAACCCTTACTATTTACAAAATTAGCACTAAGGTAAAAAGAAACTAATGATGAAGAAAAAACCATATTCATTTCATTGTTGATTGGCTTATATAGAGCCTTACAAGTTGCAAGATTTACAAATAAATCCTTAGACTTCATCTATTTACAAGTAAAATCCTACATTAGATACAAATCTCAACACTCCTCCTCAAGATGGGCAAAATATATTCATTAAGTCCATCTTGTTACATAACCCATACAAATCTAATGAGCTAAGTTTTTTGATGAGGCAGTCCGTCACTTGCTATCCAGTGGCTACATGACTTAGCTCCAGTAGTCCGTTATTCAACTTTTTCTTGATGAAGAACCTATTAATCTCCGCATGTTTGGTTCTATCATACTGCACCGGGTTGTTATCAACGTTGATTGCCAACTTGTTGTCACACCACAACTTCATTTGAATTCCATGATGCACTTTGAGTTCAACCAACAAGGCTTTTTAGCCACATCATCTTAGCAAATCCTAATGTCATGGACCTATATTCTGCCTTTGCTGTTGATCTTGCTATAACTGACTGTTTCTTGCTCTTCCATGAAACCAAGTTGCCACCTAGAAACATGTAGTATCCTAATGTGGATCATTTGTTATCAGCACAACTTGTTTAGTCAGAATTACAAAAGCCCTCAATATCTACATGCCCATTCTTCCTGTATATCAACCCTTTTCCCTGGTGCATTCTTTAGATACCTCAGAATCTGATACACTGCATCTAAATGACATTTCCTTGGATCTACATGTAATTGCTCACCACACTTAGTGCAAAAGAAAAATCGGGTCAAGTGTATCACAAATTGATTAGGCGGCCCACCAGGCTCTGGTATCTCTCACGATCAACCAATTCACTTGCCTCTGTACTAAGTTTGACTTTCAGATCAATTGGAGAGACTGCAGGTTTACACCCCGCATACCTGTCTTTGTGAGAAGATCCATTATATACTTTCTTTGGGATAGGACTATCACCTCAGGTCCATGAGCCACTTCAATCCTAAGAAAGTATCTGAGCTGTCCCAGTTCCTTTACCTTAAATTGGCTCCTCAAACTTTTGTTTAGTTGAGCAATATCTGTCTCATCATCATTAGTGATAATTATGTCATCCACATATGCAATAAGTATGATAGTGTGATATTCATATTGCCGAAAGAACACCATGCCAACCATCACTATTTTGAACTTGTCAAACCAGATTTAAGGTGATTGCTTCAAGCCATACAATGACTTCCCGAGCTCACACTTTGCCTACTGTCTAGGATGTACTAAATCCTGGTGGTATCTATATATATACCTCCTCCAGTTGCTCCCTTTATGTATACCTCCTCCAGTTGCTCCCCATGATGAAAAACATTATTCACTTCTAGTTGGACATTCTATCCACAAGAGAGAAGTCTGTGTCTTAATCGTGCTCATCTTCATCGCAGTTAATGCCATACATCTGATTGTACCTTTTTGCTACTAGTCGTGCTTTGAACCCCTCCACCTTTTCTTCTAAAGTTTGTTTCACTGTGAAGATATGCATGCATCCAACTGTCTTCTTCTCTACTGGTAGTGTACAATCTCCCATATTAGATTTTTATCAAGAGCTCCAAGCTCTTCATGCATTGTCGCTTTCCACTTGGATTCCCTTTAGCAACCTGTCAATTCTTGGGTATAAAGATAGAGTCCAATAATGCAATGAATGCTTCATGCGAAGGTGAGATATTAAAATAAGTAAAGTTCAAAATATCAAGTCCTCACTCAAAACGATCAGGAGGATGTCCTGCATTGCTGCAGGAGGTCTTCCTTAACATTGGGGGGATAAAGGTGAACAAAGGATGAATAATATCACCTGTGAGTTTTGATTTAAAGGTGGATGGTGTAGATGTCTCAAGAGTTGAGGAAGACCTGAACTAGGGACTTGTTGGCACTGCGGACTCTGTTTCCACAATGTGCTTCTTCCTCCGTGCATACACCTTTAACTCACCTCCAGTTTGAATCCCGCTACCTCTAGGGTTAATCTCCTTGATTTTTCGTCTCCTCATTTGATTCATTGCACATCACAGGATATGACATTGCTCTCATTTGCACCAATCTATCACCATTGCTACTCACTCTCTATTGCCTCATATCATTAGTGTTTGCTGAGTCTCTGAAGGGTGAATTCACCTCCCCAGTCTATTATGGTTCAGACTCTTTGAATGACACATCTATCCTCACAAAGTGTTTCTCAATCGGGCTCCAGCAGACATAATCCTTCTGAGTAGCAGAATAACCCACGAACTCACATTTTACAGCTCTGAGATCTAACATTCCTACAGATGGCCTGTTGTCTTTCACAAAACATACACATCCAAATACTTTCAACTGAAGGATCCCAATATTGTCTCCTCAATATCTTAGGAGATTTTCTCTCCAACACTCTTAAGAGGATCCTGTTAATCAATTGAGCGACTGTCAACACTGCTTGCCCCCATAAATGATGTGTCACATTCTTTGCAATCATTATGCTTCGGGTTACCTTTAGAAGATGTCGATTCTTCCTCTCTACTATTTCATTGTGCGCTTGTGTGTATAAGCATGTGTTTTGGTGTTGTATCCTTTGAGCTGACAGGTAGTCCCCAAATATTTTGTTGATATATTCTGTCCCATTATCAGATCGCAATGTCTTCACAACTTCATCATATTGAGTCTGAATTGTCTTATGGAAATCTTCAAAGCATGCAACCACCTCACTCTTATATTTCTTGAAGTATAACCAGGTAACATAAGAAAAACAATCAATAAACGTAACAAAATATCAATAACCATTCCTATAACTAGTAGGACAAGGTACCCATACATCAGAATATATCAAATCCAACACATTGGAGCTCCTATTCCTAAACCTGACATAAGAGCTCCTAGTGAGCTTGCCAAAATCACAAGCATCATACGCCAATTTCTCCCTATTTGCATTTTCATACATAGATGGATACAACCGACTCAGTAAGCTAAGACTAAAATGTCACATACGTCTGTGATGTAGCAGTAACCATTCCTCGACGTTTCTCCTAAATTCTCCTACTGCAGCACTTTCCACCATGAATGTCAGAGCTGAGTCCATCCCCTCTTGATCCAATTACGAGAGTTCGCCAGGTTGCTTTCCAGTTCCAAGTGTCCGACCCATCCCTTTCTCTTGGAAGATTACCTAAGAAATACCAAAAGAAACAATACATTTTAACTGGAGATTAATGACACTAATGAATAAGAGATTTATTGGAAAAAAATGAGTATGCAAAACATTGGACAAAGTCATATGATTGATACATCTCACTAACCCTTCCCAGTTACAGACTTCGTTGTACTATCAACAATCAGTATTCTCCTGGCATTGTTAGATGAGTATATGAAGAAGAGAACTCTCCAGAAGTACTTGTCACATGACGAGAAGCACTGGATTCTATGATCCATTCTGATAATTTTGTGGTGGAAATAGAGGCAAGAGCAAGCGTGTCACCAGTACCTTTGCTGAAGCGAGCATAAGTGACAATGTTACCTCTTGATGTCGATGATTTGAAACATGCTTAGCTCCATCGCTTTCTGTTTTCTGCTTTCTCTTTAATAGTTCTAGACACTCATGATTCTCACTAGTAAAGATCACATTTGTCTTTCCCTTGTCCTTTGCTACCATCAGATTTTGCTCGATAGCCCCATCTTCCACCTTTCCGAACCTCACAACCACGATCACAACCTCCACATTTTTCACATCCACATGTCTCTCTCTCCTTAGGCGGATTAGGACATGCCCTACTTAGATAGCCAACTTCACCACTGTTGTAGCACTTGCGAGTCTCACTCTGGACACCTAGCATACCCACACTCGCAGCAGCCAAGGCTGATTGTGAACCCGAAAAATCACTCGACTCAGAGTGTAGTTTCATTCAACTCTCCTCCTGTATCATCTCAGCAATCACCTCATCTAGTGTAGGAATAATCGCTTGAGCTAAGAGATCCGATCTCCTCTGAACAACGACCGAGTTTAGATGAGTCAGACACTGTATAGTCCTCTTCTGTGCAAAGATTTCTCCCTTCATGCACCCCAGATCACCATAGCTTGGTATAGGTGAAAAGTGATCAAGATCTTGCCACAATCGCTTCGNGGTGTGGTGTCTATTACAATTTTTTTTTTTTTTTTGGAAAGACAAACCACTACCAGAAATCAGCGACCAGTGTTAAAACTCTGTTTTCAACGTTTTGAACAAGCATAAGCTGCTAAAAAAAACTATTTAGTCAAACAGATCAAGTGCATTTTTAAAATGCTACCGCACTAAATAAGTTGCCCCAAACGGGCCATTAATGTCATTGATAAAAATAAATTATAGTTACATTAAAAATGAACAAAAAAAATACCTATTTAAAAACTGTATCATGTTGTGAATATAACATGAGAAATTTTAAATAAATTATGTATTTACATGATTTATCATGAAGCATTATAAATAAGTTTTTTCCAATGTTCTTGCAGAACACTTTGATTATAATGTATTTAAAATATTTTGGAATTGTTTAGTTTATTATAAAATAAACGTGTTATTTTATATATATTTTTTTTATTTAGTTTGAAATAGATTGAAAAAAATGTATTTAAATATATATATTTTTTATTCGAAGTTGGAGTACATAGGCAACGGGTGGCCAATGGCGGCGAACAAAAGTGACAAACTATAACAGCGGCGCGGCGGCAACTAACAATGGCGATGACGGCAATGACAGACGGCAAATGGGGGACAATGGGCCGTAGTGACGACAATGGTGATGAGTGATGGCTTACCGATAACAATTTACGATGTAATTTAAATTCAATTAAATAGGCTGAATTTTAAATTCAATTAAAATGAATTAAGGTTCGTAATTTTTCACACTAAATAATTTTTTAAAATTCCANGAAGACCCCTAAGGCTAGATCCTAACTCCTACGAGAAAAACTAGACCTCACGAAAATTGAGGTCAACAGGATTAAGCCATTGGAAATGTGCATTCATTGCATTAATAGATATGTATGTAGCGGGATCTTTAGCTATAAAGCAGTGGTCATTCCTTCTCCCTTGCTTTTGGTCTGTTGGAGTGTGGTGTGACAGAGGCGAACGATTTGGTCAAACTAAATTCTCATAACACTTATCATGACTTGCAAAATCAGGAGTCAATAGGTGATAAACTAATCTAACTAAATCGCCGCAAACATACTTGATACAATTCATTTTATAAATCATTCATATTCATATATACTCGGACTCATGTAAAATTACATCACCACAACATATATATTTATACAGAGCTGTTAAATCTAAATAATAAAATTACATACTCAAAAGTCTATACAAGTTCTCAAAATTATGAAATTCAAAATCTATGCAAGTCACAACTGACCATTCGCCCTGGCACTCCTTAACTCTTCCTGAAAGTCAACAACGTAAAATGAGCTACAATAAGCTTAGCAAAATAACCAAGGCTAAATAAAATTGTATAGATGAAAAATAAACATGCATGCTCATATATAACTTATGTACATGTCCACAACACATCACAATATATTATAATCATATAAAACAGCTAAAAGAAAAGTTATGTAATATAGAAAATCATGACTGCAGTATAAAACCTGTAATCATTCATTCATGTTTCACCATAAATATATTCATAAGCATATTGGTAAGAGTCATCATTCTAATCATAGGAATGTCATTTGTAATTATATGTCTCAACTATTATCATGTCATGCCATCTCATTGAGTCGTCACCTAGCCTGAAGACTATATTAACTATTGATAAATGTTAGCCCCCCACATAGCAGTTATGGCACCAACGATTTCCTACATTTTGTCCCTATCTGATCCCAACAGTTTCCAGAATTTTGTCACCGCCTAAATACCAAAAGCTGAGAATCTCATCGTTCTTACAATCCGTACTTGCAAGTATTCATGTAATAGCATAAATATCATATCACTTGTGATATTTCTTCAATCATAATTCCTATAACAAATATTCATCATAGGCACTTCATATGTCACATGCATGAATTCTAGTATACGAATACCTGCAAGCAATAATTTCATATATATATTTCTCTAATTCATAACATAGTAAAATCATATGTTAAAGGACAAATCAAGTTTGCATTCACACAGTCAATATAGGTATTAATTCACAATATGCAGAAAAGTTTATATGTAAGTGTCAAACACATAATCACATACAAACCTATAGAAAGTTATTTTAAGTTAGCACAATATTATTCACCTGAATTGACAAAGCAGCCCTACAATGGGTTTCTTCAAGCTCGTCTCGAGCTCGTCGTCAAGTGTAAACAACCTGAAATTCATAAACCTTTTAGGATATTCATAAATTATTAGCTCGGATATGAATTTAACCCATGTATAAAAATTTGTCAATATTTATCTCTAAAGGGTCGCCCTATATGAATTCTCCCTAAAAATTACTTGAAATTCTCTCTTCCTCCCCCTATACCCTTTACTTCGTTGATTTCTTGTTAATTGCCCATACAGAAGCCCACAAACCAAGTTCATAGTCTTTGACACGAGTTCATCACCCACTACAGTTACCAAAAATGAAGAAGTGTACCCATTCAAGACAAAATGTTAAAATGGAAACATAAGAAAGAAAATAAATGTCCTAATTAGCACGAAAGTTAGATTTCTAGTTACTGCCCATATAGAGATTCGGCTCTCAGACACACAGTCATCACCTCTCTGCTCATGCCCTGCTATAGGAACGAATCACGAAACCGCCCAACAGTGGGAAACCAAAAACTGAGAGAGGGGAAATAAATGGGGTACGACATTTAACTTAATTTCGTTAATTCTTGATCATTCGATTCATCAGACAACTGCATGCATGAAATAGGATGACACTGATTAGAGAAAACTAGGATAAGAAAAAAATCAAATAGAAGCACATCAAACCAATTCTTAAAAGAGCACTAATGTGGAAAAACATCAAAAAAAAAAAAACCACAGAGCCACACCACCGAAAAATTTTCATTATAACAAATAAAAAATATACAAAATACTCACTCATATTTCCTCTCTACAATCGATGAAACTTAGAAGACTTTGCACCAAACCCTACCTCTCGATCTCACAATAGAAATGCATGCCAAAATCTTCCTCTTTCACTCTTCTCTCCTTCAAGAGAACTTTGTCAAACATAACCGCACATGAGAGTATTTCCCATTGCACAAACTTGCAAATTTAAGAATGATTCAATAACCAATCATCTGGCGGCGTGACCGCACTGCATAACCGCTTAATTATTTCGCTTGCTCTCGATGAATCCTAGAACCAACATCGACACTCCCGAAAGCAGCACGGGCTCCCTGTGAATTCCAGCGCAGACACATCCATATTGGCATTGGCACGCCAAGCCCTCTGTCTGCAAGAGCGTGCCCACGCTCTCTGTTTGTAGAAGCATACATGTTGTCCAAGCGTGGGTGCTCCGCGCCCAAAATGGTTTCTTGATGTTGCTATGTTGATGCTATCGTGAGTGGGTGATTTAGGCTCCACAACATAACAATCTATCTCTTGGAGACTAATAACACCCAGCACCTGTCCTCCAGATTTGCATCTTCATTTGTACCATCTTCATAGTCATGTATCATGGTATAACTCACTCCCGACCTCAACCTTCATGGACTTCAACTGAAATCAAGCATAGTTTCAGTTTCTCGATGGTTACCACCTTTGTCAACATGTCTGTAGGATTCTAAGTTGTGTATCTTCTTCAAGAACAACTGCCCATCTTCTACGAGAAAATATATAAAGTGATACATCAACTGTATGTGCTTTTTCCTAACATTAAAAATATCAATTTTAACAAGATGAATTGCACTCCTACTATCACTATGGAACTTTTTAATCTTCTGCTCTTTGCCCAATTCTATCATAAAACATTGTAGCTAAATCGTCTCCCATCTAACCTCAGTGATAGTATTGCATTCAAACTCCAAAGTTGAAAGTACAAAAATTTTTTGCAGCCCGAAAACATAACTCTACAGTTGCACCATGTATAATTCATCCACCAGATCTCCATGTAAGAAAGCTATTTTTACATACATCCACTCCACATGTAGAGTCTCTTCTGCTAACAGACTTAGCACAACCCTGACGGTTGTCATCTTCACTACTGAAAAAAATTTATGTGCAGTCCACTCCTTCCTTCTACTGGAACTCCTTTATAACAAGCCTTATCTTGTAGCGCATGTAGCATCTGAGTTATCTTTCAGCTTGCAGACTCACTTGTTGTTTAGTGCTCTTTTGTCATGTGGTAATATCGTCAAATCTCCAAGTTCGATTTGGCTCCAAAAATTGCATTTCTTCATCCATGACAAGCACTCACTCCCTTAAATCTTCAACTTGAGTGGTCTTCTTAAAACACTTTGATTCATCACTATCAGTTAAGTACAAATAGTGCAACAACAAAGAATACATGGGTATTGATCGTACACTCTACTGGACCTCCTGACTTTAGTAGCAGGTGACTGAGAAACTTCTTGCGTTCCATCTAGTTGAGCACTTCTTTCTTCACTCTCCTGATCACCAGTGTCTTCTATCTTAACATACTTGGACTCTTCAAAAGTAATTGACGGGCGATTCTGAGTTCAGACACTGTCTTTGTACATCTCCATTTCAGTGAATATAACATTCATGCTCCTGATAAATTTCTGATTTTGATAATCTTAAAACTTAAACCCAAACTCATCTAAGACATACCCAATGAAGGTGCACAAGACAAATTTTGAGCCAAGCTTACTTCTAGACCCTGCATCAACGTAAACATATGTCGAACACCCAAATACTTTTAAATAAGATTGATTTACCTCCATGTCAATCCAGTCTTTTAAGGCAAGCCTTCCTCTAAAAGTACTGATGAACCATAGTTAATCAAATAAACTGCAGTATTTACAGCATCAGCCCAAAACTTTTTTGCCAAACCTGCATGCAGTATCATGCTCCTAGTACGCTTCATGATTATTACATCCATACTCTCAACCACACAATTATGCTACAATGTCCTTGGGACAGTGAGCTCATGCCTAATCCCCTGTATAGCATAGAAATTCTTGAACTTCTGATCGTGATATTCACCCAAATTATCTAATCTGAGACACTTTAGCTTCAGGTCTATCTCATTTTCTATCATAATCTTCCACTTCTTAAACACTTCAAATGCGCCGGATTTTTGTTTTGAGAAGAAAGCTCATACATTTCTGGTGCAATCGTCAATAAACGTGACAAAATAATGAGATTCTCCAATGCACAGAATAGTAAGACCCCATACATTAGTATGCACTAACTTCAGTTTCTTTGACTTCACAACTGATTCGCTTTTAGAGAAAAAAATTTCTTCTATTTGTCATATATATCATATTCATATAAATCTAGATATACTAATTTTAAACCCTAATGTTTATTCTTTGAAAGTAAAGACTTCATATGTTTCTTGCTCATATGGTCAAGCCTACAGTGTCATAGATCTACATCCACCTTGGTTCTAACCGCATCAATGAAATTTGTCATTTTATTCATCAGGTAAATAGTGCATTCAATGTTGCATCGAGCCATCACTATTGCCCCCTGGTCGCCTTTCACGATCACTTGTGAAAGTAGTCACAAACTCTGACTATGTCAGTTGACTCACAAATATAAAATTTCTCTTTAAGCATTCAACATGTCTAACTTCGGTAAGCTTCCAGACTGTTCCATTTGACAACTTGATATTCAAATCCTTCTTTCCTAAGATATTATAGGCCTTCTCATCTCCCAGATAAATCTTCACTGGATCACTTTGAGTGTAATTTTAGAATACCTCATTATTGGAGCATGCGTTAAAAGAGATGCCCAAAACTACTACTCAAGATTCAGCACAGACTAAGGATAGAGAGTCACCTTGGATTTCAACTGTAGAGGTGTTTGTAGAGAGATTCATTTCTTGTCTTTCACCACCAGCTTTCCTTTGAACTTTACTGTTCCCCTTGAAATGTTCTTTCTTTCTGCAAATCCAGAACTCTTCTCTATTATTACCTCCATTTGACTTAGCTTTTCTTCCCTTAGATTTAAATTTTTCTGCGCATATATTCTTGTCTAGATTCTTTCCTCTATTTTCTGCATTCAACGCAGAACCTGAAGATTCGTCATTCGCTAATTTTCTGTAAATTTCTTCATTCAACACCAATCTCTCAATGTTATTGAAGTTCAAGTTCTTATTCCCAGAGAAATTACTCACCGCCATGACCAAACCATCCCAGTTGTCTGGCAATGAAGACAATATCAACAGTTGTCTGACCTCAACAGCTAAATTGATTCCTACATAACACAACTAACTCATTACAGTGTTGAAATTATTCATATGTTATATCACTAAACTGTCTTTTATCATCTTCATGTTGAATAACATCTTCATCAGAAAAATCTTATTTGAAGCAGATGATTTTTCATACATCTTTGTCAATGTCTCCATGAGATCCACCATGATTTTCTCATTTATTATATTGAATGCAGCAGATGAGGAAAGTGATAAATAGATCAAATCTAGGGTTGTTTGATCCAAAATTTCACATTCCTCCATAATCATAAACTTAGTCCTCTTAGTGGTACCTTATATCAAATACAATTTTTTCTGGTACAACAAATCCTCCACTTGCAACCTTCAGAACATGAAGTTCATCCTATTGAGTTTCTCCACTTGGTCTTTGCTTCACCGGCCCTTGCTCTTGCTCGAATCAAACCTCTGCTTTACTACCACGTTGTTGGAATGATGGCAATAAACTTTTATGTGGGATTCAATCCAATTAAAATCAAAACCACGTCGTGAAATAAAATTGCACTGATTCAAAAAATTGAAACAAAAATCAAACAGAAACACAACTAAATATTTCCAGAAAAAACACACCAAAATTTAATGTGAAGAACCGAAAACGGGAAAAAAATCAAAGAACCATACCACCAAACAAAATTTACTATGAAGAACTAAAAATGTACAGAATACTCACTCAAATATCTTTTTTACAATCGATGGAACTTACAAGACCTTCCTCCAAACCCTTCCTCTCGATCTCACAAGAGAAATACACGCTAAAATCCTCCACCATAACTCTTCTCTTCTTCATAAGAACTTTTTCGAACAAAACTGCACGCAAGAGTATCTTCGACATCACTCGAAATCGTAAATTTAAGAAAGAGTATCTTCGACATCACTCGAAATCGTAAATTTAAGAATTGTTCCAGAGCCAACCGCCCGACGGCGTGGCCATGTCGCATATCTACGTAATTATTTTGTTTGCTCAAGATGAACCCTTGAACAGGCACTGGCTCGCCCAAAAGCTTTATGCCGCACTACGAACCCTAGCATAGGCACGCCCACATCGACACAAGCGCACTGTCTGGTCACGAGTGCGCCGTGCCCAAATGGCTTCCGCTTACTATTGTGCAATTGATTGTCAAGTGTGGGTCCTTCAGGCTCCATAACATAATAGATCTAGACGTAGATGGCGGTATCACGACATATAATAATGCGATACTGAGCCCTTAATCTGATGATTTTGACGGAAACGATGGATTGAACGCAAACAGCAAGATTTTGGCTTATAGTGATGCAATACAGTTTCAATTCAAGCTCATTGGGAAGCCGGAGATGAGAGCGGATACAGTCGTTATTCTGGTTGTTGAACGGGTGGGATGGTTGTTGGGGAGGCTCTGGCGGTTGTGGGAGCAAGCAGATGAGGCCCTGCAGGCTAAGGAGAGCTAGGATTTCTACTTTTGCTCTGATACCAAGAAAAAAAGTGGATAAAAAAGTATTCTCTTAATTCCAATCATTACAACTTACCGAAGACACAATAAACAACAAAAAGGACAGAAATACATCATAATAAGAGAGGAATGAATGAGAATAAATCTAAAATAGGAAACTCATAATTCCACAATAAGTAATACTAAATAAGTATATTTTCATTTTACGTTTAATTATGGTAAAATTTCAATTGTTTACATACATAATAAAAAGAATGCAAGTAATAAATGAAATGAAATGTAAATGAATATTAATTAAAGGAGTCACCCCCTTATGTTTTAGTTGAGAACCTTAATGTTCTAGCACATATAAATTGAAACAATTTTGAAAAAGAGAAATAATAAATTCTATGATAAAATATTATGTTATATTGGATAAATTACTATATGATAAATGTAATAAATTTGTCTTTGTTCTTTTTGAATGAAATGTCAATGCATCTGTTTTAAGTCCACTTTAAAATGAAAATGCTACTACTTACTCATAATGACATGCATGCATGTAAATTTTATTCATGAGATTGCTAGATTATAAAAGTGTCATTAACCATTAAATTATTCTACAAGCCAAAATATTTTTAGTACTCATTTTCAGGGAAAAAAAAACTCCACTAAATTAAATGGCTAATTGAAAAAAAAATTACGCATAGAAAAAGAGCAAAAGAAAATATGTGACAAAAAATATTTATATCTCGCTTTAAGGTTCTTTATTGAACTTGTTTGTAGCAAACTGATTTATAGCTCGCTTTAAGGTTTTAGATTATGTCGTGACAGAAGATCACTTAATTTTAAAATTAATTAGGCACTTAAATATTAAAGAAATGATTTCCGATCAAATGAATCAACCTGAGTCATTTGATGGATATTTAGAAACTTTGACCAAAAAAAAAATCAAAATGAAAATGGTTTATTTAAACATTATAAATGAATTCTCATTATCCTCATAAGAAAGTGGAGTTGGGACATGTATTTGAAATTAAATAGCATTACAATATTGTCCGATGACCAATGCTCATAACCACCGCCATCAACAATTGTCATTATTCAGCTGTCATTGTCTGATCATCATATCCTGATAATCATCCCCCCAACTGTTGTCAACCAACGGTCATTTCCTGACAGTCGTTATCTGATCAGCATTATTGCCCTCTACCATTTCTATAATCTCTCACATTCATAAGAGACAAAACAAGAGCTCCTAACTTTCTCATCTTCTACATTTAAGGAGAAACCCAAACTTTTGTAACTTAATTAAAATAGTGAATTATTTAGCGTTTATGGTTTAGAATTTAGAACTTATGGCACCTAAGATTTGATGTATGTTCGTTAAGATAAATTTCATTAAAAAAAAAAATTTATATGTCATAAGTCACCTAGAATTCTTGTANAAAAAGAAAATTTATATGTCATAAGTCACCTAGAATTCTTGTAATCTTTATAGCTCTTCTTGAATCCAAGCAAGCAGAGAAGCCTCCATGATCACTTCCAGCAAGAGAAATCAAACCCTTCATGTTAGTTGTTTGGACAAATCATCAACTTTTAAGCATTTCCTCAAAAATAATTTAATGAATTTTGATGGACCCTTTGGCGATGACTATGGTTATTATTAAATATTATAAAAATTATACAAAATTATTGCAAGAAAAATGTAATAAAAGATAGACATAAAATTTTAAGATTAATAAACATATGTTACTCTAAACATAATCTCAAAGTATTGAAAGGATAAATGTAACCAAAAACCTTATTTAAATTAGGATAGACCTTATGATTACATTTTTTTTCAAGCTCTTTACATAAAAATTTTGATGTGTCATTTCTCCCCTTCATCTTAAACTGAAAGAAAAATTTTATAGAAAAGTGGTGAGACTTGCAATTCTCTATGGCGTAGAATGTTGACCTACAAGCATAAAACAAAGTTAAGTATTGTTGAGATGAGAATGCTTAGGTGGAAGAGTGGCTTGACACATAGAGACAAAATGTGAAATGAATATATTCGTGATAAGGTTGGTGCAGCTCCAGTGGCGGACAAGATTAGAGAGACTCATCTTAAATGGTTTGGTCACATTAAACGTTGACCATCTGATGATCCAGTAAGCAGAGTAGATGTTTTAGATTTGACTTATGTTAAGAAAGACAGAGGAAGACCAAAAAAGACTTAGGCATATTGTGTAAAAAATAATCTTAATTTGTTAGAATTAAATGAAAATAAGACACCCAGTAAGACAATGGAGGAAAAAAATTCATGGATAAAGGCCTGTTGTTCTTGTTGTTGTTCTTGTTGTATTTGTCATCCTTGTTTTATCTATTTGTATGTGAGATCTTCCTGCAAAATTAAGACATTAAATTTCCCATTCTACCGCAGCAAGCATTCAACCATACAATAGTCTATGACAGTTTCATCTTAAATTTCCAAATGTCGGAGGCCTAAACTGAAAACAAATACCATAAATTGTAAACCAAACCCATAACTCAAGCAACCCAAACAGATATTACAGAGTCGGTTATTCCTGGTTTACCTGAAGATTGAGAGCTCTAGTCTTCAAATCCCTGGGCAATAGAGGATGCTCGGGATACTTGTCTTCCAAATACTATACCAAAGAAAGCAAACAAAATCCATCTCAGACAGCAAGTTCCAGTTCCATGTCTCATAATCAAGAGCCAATATTTCTCTCCCAAAAAACTCTCCCGGATAATCGGAACGAGTAAACAACTCACCAATGAAATCACAAAAGAGTCAGCAATCACAGCATTTCCATCCACCAGCACCGGGACGCATTTTTGTGGATTCAACTTAGCAAACTCTGCAATTAAATCCCCAAACTTATCACACAAATTATAAAAAAAAATGATAACAAAAGAAAAACGAAAACAGCGAGTTGCAGACCAGGACTCGACTGTTCATTCTTCAAAAGGTTAACGGACTTGTACTCATACGCCAACCCTGTTACAGAGAGGAATGAGCAAATCAGCTACAATCCGAAACTAAAACACAATATTCCTAAAGGGGAAAGGAGGAAGTTTTATCAGTTTAAATTTGTGAAGTTAGGGTTTTTATCCTGTTTACGGGCCTTTGAGATTCAATGCGATGCGTACGCGATGGGAAGAAGAGCTCCGCCAGTAGGAGTAGAGTTGAAGCTTCGCCGTATCCCCCATGAGATCGACCTGAAATGTGATCGGAGTAGGACTAAAGAGGAGGAGAAAGGAGGGCCGTGGCTATAGTACTATATGATGTTTGCGTAGCGGGTTTTTTGCAGCAATCAGGATTTACATTAAATAATTTTTTTGTAAATCCCATAAATTCGAATTTATTAAATACATATGCTTTTGAATCCGGAATAACATTTAATAGATACATTGAATATACTAAATAAATCTTGTGGATATATGTTAAGTTTATTCCCAAGTTGTTGGAAATTAGATGTAGATAAAGCTTTCGTGAATATGTCCGCAATTTGATCTTGATGGCCTCTAATTATCTTTCCTGCAATTTGATCTTGAATGAAGTGATGATCAAAATCTATGTGTTTGGTGCGAGGGTGGAAGATTGATTGTTCAGAGCGATAGCAGATGTGTTGTCGTAGGAAATAGTAGCGGGAATGTCCCTAAATTGGTGAGATAGCTAATAGTCTTTGAATCCATATAACATTTGTTGTAGCCAAAAATAATGCACGATACTCAGCTTCTGTGGAAGATTTGGCTGTCGTCGTTTGTTTTTGAACTTTTCATGAGATCAAAATTTCACCATAGAATGTACAATGCCCTAGTATGGATCTTCTAGTGATAGGATCTCCTGCCCAATCTGAATCAAAGTTGGAGCGAACTATGAAAGAATTGTTGGTGAAGCGAATCCCACGATATCAGCACTAAAAAGTTGAGGAGTTGCCCGTTGGAAGTTGTCGGTCGTCGGAATCAAAATCTCATCGTTTGCTTCGGAAAGACATTTAATTTTCATATATATATAAGTTTAGAAAAATATGAAATCAAACTGATTTTATATCTTTCATAGTTTAAATGAAAGAGCACTACACCTCAAGTCATGTATCTATCTTGAAAGATAAACACAAGACTTGAGGGTGAGAGTCGATCAAATAAACTAAGAAACATATGACATCCGTTTGATATGCGAAAACCATTTTTACTTATAAGCCGACAAGTTCTGCTATTTAATATAAAAAATAAAATAGGATTTATATTAAGTTGGGTTCAGAAAAGTTCATACAAAGTCATGCCCTTATAGTTAATTACATCTTATATAATTGAAGTCACCTAAGAAAACTCTCGATAAAAATCAGGAAATATCATCTTCAAGAAGTTTTAAAGGATAAGACTTTTCAAGGAAATCAGACAAAGAGGTGTGAGAGGAATGACTCAAATTTGGAACATATTATGGAATCCAAAGGAAGAAAGACTAGAGGATGTCATAGCTTCGAAGGAGAACACCAGTGAATTCCCAAGCTATCATATGGTTTGACTTCAATTTTTTAGAGAAATATTCAAATGTTTCATTATGTCAGTTTTATATAATTAGGGTTTACATCTGTGTGAAACAATCACATGAACAGCCTGGAAGATGTGAGGATTTAAGTCACGACGAACGACAACCTTGGATTCCTAAAACGAGTTATGGCTTATATTATATAACAAGGTTATACAAAGGCCTAAAGAAAAGTTGAGGATTTATGTCACACTAGGCGGACAACCTCAAAGTCTTATGGTTTATTGTTTAATTCTAAGGAAAGAATGGTTTAGCTTGTGTAGTCAGGATTTGCTGTTGAAGATAGTCGTGTCGCCCACGATGCTAGCTTAAAGCTCCTCGTCGTGGCGAGTTTATGTATTCTAATCTGTCAAGTCATGATGTCAAATCAAATGTCCTAAGATTATAGTTATTTAAATATTATGGGGCATATTAAGGCTGATTAGAGTGACACCGGTAGGATGATACGGTTCCCTCATTCTGGTACCATTATTTTCTTTTAGATTCACTTAGTCCAAATGAATTTACTAAACTCAACTTAATGAGTTTCATACTTTCATTTAGACCGTGGGAAGTCTCGTTAGCAACCGTGGGTTACCTCCTCTGAGGGATTCCCGATCATCCGATAAAGACATCTTAATTTAGTTGTAGTTTTTGTTTTATTATGTTTGTGATTAAATTTTGTGTTGTTTTATATTTTGAATGTTGTGGCGGTGAATTTTATCTTATTTGATTTTTAAATTTCTGTTTTGGGTTTTGTGGTTATCCTAACAATTTTAATTTTCTGCAGGGTGACATTGTTGTTTAACATACAAGTTTGACACAAGAAGTACAGAAAGGTAATGCAATAATTTAAAAGTGTATATGTCGGTTCTTCTCGTTCCTCCACTTGAAAGGTTAGTACTTTGCAAGACATGAATATAATTTTGCAAAGAATTTAAATTGCAGGAGTAGATGAATATATAACTATCCAACCCCAAAGTACAATTCTATTGAGCCTCCGAAGTTCTTAGTGGATGATTCTAGAATAAAAAATGACAAGTTCAACTTGTCCTTCAAAATATCCAAAAGATTTCAAAGTGCTCGGGGTATGACCCTGAACTACTTTGAAGATCAACTGGTTTGAGTTCATTTCTGAACTTATCATATTGTTTCATTAATCATCCGAGTTTAGAGTGCGGCTACCCCGTTGCTTAGTGAAACTTGACAATTCAATTATCTCAAGGATAAGGGGCTTAGTCAATTTGACACTTTACTTAAGAGTTATATGGATGAATGCCCCTAAGGCAAGCTCGAGTTATTAAAGATTTTGTGCCCATGGGCTTGAAGTGCTTAGAATATGTTAATCTCCGATCATATTATCTTTTAAATCCAGTCAATTGAGATTAGACATCGAGCCTAGGTCATTGCCAAGCCTTTAACAATCATAAAAAGGGAAAAATGTGGTGGTCAAAATTTTTGTTTAAGTTACGTATATTCTTATTGAAAGATCAAATCATCGCCAATTTCAGGCTTAAAATAAGTGAATTATCAACTTTCTAACATAAGCCCATCACTTAAGAATCATTTGATCTTAATTGACTTCAAAGTCGTGATCATTATGGAAATGATGATTTTGTTGATATTGTAAAAAAAGGTGGTAAGTGAGTTTCTACCTTTAAACTATTGCATTTCAATCATCCAATGCATTTATTAAGGATCAAAATTACCCATCCCCAATTGTTAATCCTAAATTTTGATTAAGACACCAAAATCTAAAATTCCCTCTTTGCCCTTTGTGCATTTTCATCTTATAATTCTTAAAGTAAAATACAAATGGATTTGAAAATCTCTGAGTATCCCATTCATGGATTAATTAAACTAACAGTGAGGAAAGTACGATTTTTCAAAATTTGATTTAATTTAAAATAATTATTTTTAACACAAAATAGGATTTTTCAATGTTAATTTATTTAATTAATCAAAATAAAGTTTTAATTTATAAGAAAATTATTAGAGGTTTTCCTAGGTAAGAAGAATACTTAGTCAAAAATTTTAAGATTTTTTTAATAATATTATAGTTATTATAATTATTTAAAAGTAATTTTTAATGATTATTCGAATACAAAAATATGTTTTAATCTTCAAAAATCATTTTTAAATTTTTATTAAACCCTCATAAGTCCAAAAAACTCAGAGTAACTAGTTTTATATTTTTTATGATTTATTTTGAATTTATTATATGTATTTTAATGGAAAATAAGAAAAATGCATTTTTAGACCTTTAAAATTTTATTTTTAATTTAGAAAAATCAAGAAAAATATTTTAAGGTGTCCCAAGTGATCAAGGAACAATTGGACATATTTTGAACTATTTTTGCATTTTTGAGAATTTTGATTATTTTAATTATTTTTAATTCAAAATATATTTTAAAAATAAAATATTTTCTCAAAAAATAGCTTTTATTTTTATTAAATGCCTCTAATCACAAAGAACTCAGAAAACTATTTTTCATAATATTTAAAAGCTTATTTAATTTAATATAATTTATTTTGTGCCAAAATACTATTTTTACTTACAAAATCCACTTTAATGATCAAATTAACTTAAATAAATTTGAAGTTTTTACAGTGAGTTAAAATAATTTTTATAAACAATGTGGAATTGATTTTGTCAAATTTTGATTTATATTTAATTTAAAAAAATTAATACAAGGTAAAAATATTTAATTAATGAAAAAAGATACAAAATTATTCAAATCATCACAATATTTTTCCTAAGCTCCTCTAACTGCAGGAAACCCAACAAAATTGATCCCATAATTTTCTAAGTGATCTTTTAATTTATATAATTAAAATAAGCCAAAATAGTCATCTTAGCTTGAAAATTAGGGTTAGAAGCGTAGAGATGTCCTCTAACCTTGAAAAATCAGAGGACATAGCATCTGTTATGGGGAACAAATCCTCAAAATTTCAAGTCATGGTGAGCATTGTTTGATCATAATGAATTAAAATACTTCAGAGAGTATTTAATTCTTTAAAAACCAGGGAGTAAGAAAATAATTTTTATTTTTTGTCCACATTATTTTCCTCTATTCACTGAGCAAGTGGGTATTTTCTTTTATTTTTATGATTTTTCTAGAGAAAGATATGGATTTTTGAAGATCAGGTGTTAAAAATAATTCAGAAAATCCATATTTTCTAACTTAAACATGCGGCGTCACCTCATCCTACGACGACTTCGAACTCACATGCAGTGCTCCGCCATTTGACACTACCATCCACCTCAGCTACTACGCAGCCAGCCTTTTCGCACCAAAGGTTGGTCCGACTTGATCTCCTCTATTGATGAAATAAACACACGATCAGATGGCTCCCCGTTATCGTCCTCAAATGACCTAATTCGAGAACCATTCACACTAAAACCTTAAGATCTTCGCCTAAACTCAATCAAATCACATGTGATTTGTTTCTAAACCTTCATCTACTCAAGACGAACATACGGTATATCAAGCATGAAATCAAGCCATTACACATGGAGAATCAAAAGAAGATTGGGCTAGGGTTAGAGCTCAATACCTTTGTCTGAGAGGGGAGACCGCAATCAAATGGTTGTGGTAGCTTTAATTGGGTCCAACGAACCTCCAGATGAAGTCTTAGGCCCTAGTGAATTGTCTAGGTATGATTTCGATCAAACTCGATTTCAGGTGTTGGTCTAGAGCTATGCTAGAGGCTGTTTGAGAGGGGGCTTTTGTGGGGGATCAACTCCTCTCACTGTGGGGTTGGTGTGTGTATAGTTAATTGGAGTTTGGTTCAATGTGGGGCTGTGTAGAAAATATCGTTGTTCCGGCCTTATTTTGAGCTCAAAATTGAACTCTCACAGAGGGAAACAGAGGAGGAAAATGGTTGGCTTGAGCTGAGGAAGGCTTGGAGAGTCTCTGGTAAGATTTTGGTAGAGTTCCCTCAAGGATTTTAGTTAGCTCGCCTTTGGCCATGGAGAATGTGGTTTAAATAGAGGGGCTTAGGGTGGAGCTCAGCTTCAATTTGGGTTCAATTAAGTGTTTATGTGGAGGGCTTCAAAATGTTAAATACCAATCAGAGTTGGACACATTGCATGGGTGAAATCGGATTTGACTTAAAGCATGTGGGAACTCAATTTTGGTGTTTTCCAGCCACTAAGCCTGCCGGCAATGCCATAGGTGGTGGCCATAGAAGTCAGGTGAGCCAGGGGAAGGGTTAATTATGATTAACCACCAATGTTTTGTCATGATGGGGGAGATATTTTGGCTTATACCAAAAAATGGGATGAAATCCCTTAATTTAGGGAAACATTGGTCCATAGCCCACCTTGGCTAGTTTAGGTGGGTCTAGGCTGGTCACTAGAGTGTACTTGATGGTTGTGGTGTCATCAATTTGGTCACTTGGGCATGGCTTAGTTAACTTTGGTGCATGGGTTCAATTTGGGACAAAATGGCTAGAAGTTGGGTTTAGGTTAGGCTAGCCATGGCATTGATCCCAACTGCTTGATCAATTTGGTTTGGATGAATGTCACAAGGAGTTTAGAAAAGTTTTGGGGTGATTTTAAATTGATTTGGAGGTTCAATTTGAGAGATTTTGGGCATTTGATCATTTTGGGGATGATGGGTTAGACTTGGGTGTAGGTTGGGCTAGAGTTGGGTTAAGTCCAAATTGATTGTTGAAAATGATTTAGGGGAATATCATGAAGAGTTCTCAACATCAATTAGGTGTCAAATTTGGGGTTTGGGCATTCAATTAGGTGACATTTGGGCATGTGGCTAAATTGGAGCAAATTTGGGGATTTTGAATTTGGGTTGAAATTAAGTCGAATTGAGTCTTGATCAAGGTCAATTGAGGGCTCAATTTGATTATTAGGAATGTTAAGAAAAGTTTGGGATCCAAATTGAGGCAAGTGAGTGGGCTATGGTGTTCAATTGGGTGAGATTGGGTCATATAGTCAAAATTGGGGGTTTAGTTATGATCAAAATTGAGCTCAAAGCATGGGTAAATTAAGCTTGGATTTGGTTTGAAATGATCATAGGCATGATGAATTTTAGTTCGAAATTGTAACTGGAGAAAATTATGATCAAATTGATGGACATTTGAGATGAATTGAGGTAATTAAGCCTTTAAAGACAATTTGGGGTTTTGGTCAAAGTGGTCAAATTGGGCTCAATTGAAGATACAAATTGGTTTTGGGGACATTTGAGATGATTTTGGAGGTTTTAGGAGGGTTTGGGCCACCAATGGTATTTTTGTAATTTTGGCAAATTTAGGGGTGTTTTGGTAATTTTTGGTGTTTTTGAGCAATTTGGGTAGTTTGAAATGATTTGAAATGGCTTTTTAACAATTTTGGGTATTTTGGGTAAAATTGGGAATTTTGGCCAAACTTAAGTTTTGAAGGTATTTTGGTAATTTGGGTGGGTTTAGGAGGCAAAGAATGCTAAGTTAGATATTTCGATAAAATTGGGATGTCAACCATTCTATATTAGCCATGGACCAATAGAATCCTCTATTTTGGGTCCTTCATGTACTGGTCTTAACTGGACTTTAGCCCAGGGCTAGTGGGTCTAGGGGACCATCTACATGAGTCTCCCAAAAGATCAAGGGATCAAAACCAACAAGTTTGGGTTTAGGGTTGTGAGTGGGATGTGAGCGAAAGTGAGTGGACTAGCTCTAGACCAACACTCAGGGTCAATCCTAAAGCCAAACAGTCCTATGGGGATTCACCTTGAGCTCTCTCATATTGACCTCACCTACTAAGTGTTAGAAGTTGGGACCAATATGTGGAACTTCAAGTTGAGAAAATAATGATTTAGAGTTTCTAATGGTGAAGGTTCCTTTTCTAGTCCTCTAGGAATAGTCAACAATAAAATTCTATGACTAGATCCTAGGCTACTAAAGAGGAAAAACTGAACCTCAACCAAAAGTGAGGTCAACACACGAATTGTAGTGTCTTCAAGATAACGAAGGATGATTTTGATTTGTTGGAAAATTTCATTGGTTGGTGAGTTCATGTGTTGACAAACGGCACACACCTTATTGACAACATATGCTATGTTCGGTCGAGTGACTGTAAGGTATTGCAACATGACGACGAGTTGTCGGTAGAGAGTGATATCTGAAAAGGATTGTTGTGTGGTTGTATTGCTAGTAGTCACAGAAGAGCAAGCGTTAAGGAGCTCTTTGCAATCCTGTATTCCATCTTTATTTAATAATTATAGAGTGCATTAAGTTTGGTTTAAATGATACCCAAATTCAAACTTATGAAATTGAATGTCTGGGAATGTTGTTATTTGCCCCAGCTCCTTGATTTGAAACCTGTCATGAAAGACTCGAAATAAATTCTAAATAAAGTTCATATTGTTAGCTATTTTTAGAACATTGTTGGCACATATGAGAAAGAAAGTGAGGATCACGTACTCATGATATATGAGTAAAGACGGATCTGCTTTGCTGAAGTGAATGCCTTGTTGAATGAGGTATGTCGAAAATATTTAATAACACTAAAGAGGCAACTATTTCCACCATATATAACTTTCCGTAAGCGACCAACATGTTGAGGGTGTTGCTGATCATGGAAGCCCGGAGGTTGAGAAATATAGACAACGACTTCTAAACTTCTACGCAGAAAAGCATTTGACACAACGAGTTGGAGAATGTCTCAATTGTTTTGAATGGCCTTTGTCATAAGAATTCTGATGGTAGTTATTTTACCAATCAGATTGAACGTCTCCAGATAATTAATTCTATATTCTTTTTTGAATCCTTTAGCTACTAAACTAGGTTTGTATCATGCAATGGTCTCATTGGAGTGTTGTTTGACTCTATAGATCCATTTTGCATCTTATACATTTGCAATTACAAGGTGTAGGAACTAATTCTCATGTCTGTTGCTGTTGAAGAACTGAGAATTCCTAGGACATAACTTCTCTCCATTGAGAAAACTTGATTGCTTGACTGAAGCTAGTCGATTCAGGTACTTCGGTGAGATGGTGTTGCGGGTCGAAAATTTGTTTAGGTTTTTGGTTATCTGTTTTGAGCATGGTATGCATGGGATGGGAGGAAATGGGATTGGATAGCCTGCTTGTTGTGGGAGGTACGGGCTCAAGTAGAAGTTGTGGTATGGATGTTGCAATTGGCTAGGATACGTTAGGGGTAGTGACTGAATTTAATTCAGTATTTCTCTGTTGAGAATTTGATTGTTGTGCCTGAATGGAAGGATCAGTGTGAGTCTGCTATCTAGAATGGTGCTGGTTTCAGCTGATATGCCAGGCAGGAGGATGAGGGATGGTATGTATGAGTTGGGATTAGAGTTGCAGATGTTATTGGGCAGTTGATTGGATGAGAAGTATGCTTCATCAAATGCAACATGTCTGGCTAATAATTTTATTGGTTCTTGGGTTATAACGACAATAGCCTTTATGTTGAGTGGATAGCCCAAAAATATACAAATTGGAGTTTTGGACTGCAGCTTGTTAGTAAGGATGAGGTGTTGCCAAGGATAGCCAGAAAAAAACCTCACCAGTAAGGTAAACAAACGTTTAATACAACCGCTTAGGCTTACTACAATGCTTTACAAAATAAAGTTAGCACACCCTAAGCTTATTAATAAAGTTAACAAAACATAACATGAAAAGGAATTCAGAGTGCACAATCCATAAGAAAACAAAAAACTATTTACTCTTCTTAACATTCAATCTAACTTGCACTAACTAAATAGTTCAATCGAGCAAATAAAATAAAACAAGCACAAAACACAAACACAATAAAATACATCGTCCTCACCTTGACATAATCCTAAAATTAGAGTTAATGTCCTAACTTTATAGGGATGTTTACGTTACCTGTCAAATTCTTATGTTTTTAGATATGTACCACCCACATATGCATAGGAGTTGATGGGGGCTGAGTGGCAAACAATCTTGTGGCATTTACATGCATGCCATCCATTTCTTCAGTATTTACATATTTAACATCAAAATGCACTGAAAAAAATGAGAGGCACAATGTTTTCTTTTTAGAGGCATAATGCATTTAATACATACTACCCAATGCTTATGTATTTACAAATCTAACACCTAAATTTTGGTTTTTTTTTACATTTATACATACCAAATATTTGACATCATATTAAAGATACTACTACTTTAATTTATATATTTAATTTAATTATTTATTATTTATTATTTAATTAGTTCGAGTTAAAATGAGTCAAATACACTCAAATAAAGTACGTTCTTAAATCGAGTTTAAAAAATTTGTTTATGTTCAACTCATTTGCTTAATGAATGAATGGAACATAAGCTACTTACCGAGCCGAACATGAACTGTTCACGAAGGACAAGCGTTTTTGACAACCCTACCTAGGAGGCTGTTTATGAAAGGGGCCAGGAAGAACGTCTGACTTTGAACAATTGATGCAGTCTATGCCCTGCTTTGTGCCTTATTTTTTTTGGTGATTCCAAGTGCTGTCATGTTGGGTTTTGTTTAGCACGACTTGTGTTTTTTTTTTATTTGTGCTTGAGTTAGAACTTTACAAATCTTTCTCTTTGTTCTGTAATCTGTACTTTGTCGTCCAAAATGCAGCTTTTTGAGTCAAAAAACCAAAAGAAAAGCAAATCCAAGATTCTTCTAGTAGCTTATTCCACCACAAAGGAGTTGGAAAAACAAAGTGAAGCCTCAGAACAAAAAATGGGGTTGTACAACTGCACTTTTGAATATTGAATTTAGAAATTAAAGCTTTGGCTTAATGTAAGAGCTCTATAATTTTCAGGCCAAAGTTGCTAATAGGATGGAACTTGTTTGCTTTTTATGGAGACATGCATGTGTGTCTTTGCCTGGCATGCTCCAAGATCTTGATCAGAAGTTTGCTTCCACATCTTTGGCCCTCTTCAAGGAAAAAATATTATGTCCCGAGTCCGAATGCAAATTACGTCCAGACAACAACTGCGTCCAGAAGATGCAGAACTTCTGCAGCAGCAACATGTAGTGTTGTTCTGTGATCATATTTTTACTGTTCGGATCAACTCCATATTCCAACATACGATGCAATATGTCAGTTTTGCTATCTACTATTATTTCACAGAGATATGTTCCAGCATCATTGAGGTTCATAATTGCTCCATTCTCCACAAGCAGCTTTGCAACTTTATCATGCCCTGCCTTTACAACTTCAAATAATGGCGAATTTCCAAATTTATCTGCGTTCAAACCAATTTTACCAAAATATTATGCTGAAACTTCGAATAATGCCAACAATATTTTAAATCCACAACTAATCATACCAATGCTATTTTCATCTGATCTCCATTGGATGAGAAATCTCACAATTTCTTCATATCCTCTGGATGCTGCCAGTTGCTGAGGAAAAAAAGAAAATAATACTATTTTTGAAGAGAAAATGCATATAAGTTCAGATTGAGCTATTGCTTTTGATTTTAGTGCTTTTGTGAGCATACATGCAACTAAACTTCATTGTTGCTCCTGCATATAATTTCATTTTTAACAAATTCTCAATGGTTTAATTGTGGCACGCGTAAATACATCGATTCAGTAGTTCAAAAATATCACTTGGGTGCTAGATTTTATAAATAGCAATGTTTCATATGCTATGTATGTAATTATCCCTATTAAATAATGTATTATACTAGCAATATCATTGTCATCAATCTTATTGCAATTATTCTATGTTTGTTAGTTCAAAAATAATCTCCAATCATACTATTTTTAGTTTACTCTCTTTCCTTCCTAATCTTTCCATATTGATTTACCAACATTTTTTAGTGTTGCGCCCTCTTTCCACCTTTGTACATGACTATATCAAGTAAATTTATTATATATATATTTTTATTTATTTTCAATAAGAGCTACTCTCACCAAAGCCTTTTATAATGTCTTTAATTTTATCACACATCCTTCCTAGACAAGCTACACTAATGGAGACTCAAAAGATGTACTGATGAAAAACAAATTCAAGAAATACTAAACAGAAGAAATGCTGAAGTAATTGTTTTCCTTCCCATTTGATATTGTCATGATGATAAGTAGCTATTTGTCCTAATAACTGCTGACAATCTTAAGGTGGTTAGGAACCAAGTATGTACAAGTGCTGCCCTTCCATCATAGTATGTTTTGTTTGGATCTGCTCCAGCCTTAAGTAAACCTTTAAGATGCCACAAGCCTCCATTGTACGCTGCACTATTTACTCTCAAAGCTAGTCCTGCCTCTTGCTTTGAGAATTCTTCATTCAACTTTATTACCTGCTTTGTATTGGATGCAGAAGTTTAGGAATCTCATCAAGGTTAGTGCTCTTTTTATAATACATACTATGACTAAATTATATAGTAGGTGCCAAAATTTTTATGCATACCATTTGGTTTAGAAATTCAGAATGAACCTTCTTTGAAAAGTGGTATCCGCTGAACAATCTCAAGATACAAAGACTTGAGATATCTGCAAAACCTTAAACTTTGAGTTTATCTGGTGTTATTCATCAACATTGGATTTTATCATCTTTTCTTCTTAATTCTACCTTAATTTACAGCTTTTCTAACTAAACATTATCAACGTACTCAGAAGAGACTGCAACAGTGTTTGTATCTCATTGGGATTTTCCACTATCTCGAGTTTTTAATCTTAATTTTCTATTAATTGGATATCTCTAGCTTTTACTGCTATTGCAATGTCTTCAAGAATACTAGCTCTGGTGCAGCTGCTCCTGTACTGCAACCTGAATGCCTTTTAATCTAATTTCTGATTTCTTTGTCAAGTTTATTTCTATTCATGTATTTTATTAGATCAGTCATTTTATCCCTGAGCCTCTCTGTCTTGGAACCCTGAACAATCAAAACAGTATTAAATGAGACATAAATCATGATAAAAAACATCTCTCTTGCATTCACTGCATGGATTTCACCATAACCTGCAAAAGACACAACTTAGAGCAGAGCAGGCTTCAAAATCAGCTTTATCTAGAAATGTCGAGAAATGAAGGCAAATCAAAGCAAGAATCAACGAACAAAAGAAAGAACACACGGATTTAACGAGGTTCGGCAATTTGTTGAGGTCCTCGGGAGCAAGAGTGGCGGCTTTCTGATTTCACGAAAAATAGTACATCCCATTGAGATTACAAATACAATATATATAAATATTTAAAATCGATGCTAAAAATCTTATATTTTTAAATTATTACAGTGAAAATAACAGAAATTTTTAAGCATGATGTCTCCTATTGTCTAATAAATACAATCTATTTGTAGATTTTTTGCTTACAAAATACCAAGGCAGCGACTACTAAATACCCCTTCAATAATAATATTTTTATTTTTATTATGTTTTTTCTAGCATGTATATGATGATATAGAACTTTTTATCACTACAAGTGATATGTAAGTACTATTTTCTTGGAAAGGGAAAAAAAAAGCATTATATTTTCATGTTAATTTATTTTAAGTTTAGTTTATTATTATTATTTTTTTGGTTTTAATGACTATGAATATCTTCAATATTTCCAAGCAAAAAATAATTATGTTGATCAAGTATCATTAATAAAAGACTTCCAATTGTATTTATAAGAGAATTTTAGACACATTTTTCCCTTAATTTTAGAGATTCTCTCTCTCTCTCTCCGTCTCTCTCTCTCTGTCTCTCTCTCTTTCTCTCTCTCTCTCTCCCTCTCTCTGAATCCCTTAGAATGTTTTTTGAGTTTTTTCTTTCTTTTTTTTCTTTAATATTTGTATTTTTTTATTAGTAAAATTTCAATAAATAAATCATGTTTTATAATAATACTTTAATATTTAATATTTGAAATTGTGATATGTCATAAAAGACTAACAAGAGCAAGGGAAAATCATGATGTAGTTTGGAAAAGACAATTGCTAGAATCAAATTCAAGAACATCTACCTTGTAATTTTAGTAAAATTATAGTTGGGTTGATTGTGTTAGTTATATGAACATAATAATTCTAAAAGAAATTTGATATGATGTCAGATGAGCCCAAATCAGGCACTTGAAATATAATTAGAAGCTTTGAAGCAATAATTTGAAGGCTAAATGATCTCTAAATTGGCATGCTTATAGCTAATCAAATCAGTTGATTAAAGCACTTTAAAGGGTACAAAATTATTTAATTTTGAGTTTGTTAAAACACTTACATGCTTAAAAAGTTATTCAGGTTAAAAAAAAATCAACTTGAATCATTCAATGGATCATGCTTCAAGGTTTTCGCTAATTTTATGAAAATATCATACTCAAATAGACCCTCATTCTCGAAATGAGATGGGAAATGAAAAAAATGTGAAGTAACGTCTATACCATCATAAAGCAAGCTAAAGCTGACAAACACAAGCAATCTTTAACTATCACCAACCGCTATTGTAGTCGAACTATTGTCAACTGATCATTGTTGCCTAACTTTTATCTTCATGTCATTATTATTTCTCAGCTATTGTCACTTAATTTATGCTATCATCCGACAACCCTCATTATAACAATGAAAGGAAGAATATTGCAGTTCGATCTTCTCATTTTAGACAGAACAGTTGAACTCTACAGCTTTAATTATATAGTAGATTTATTTGACTGAGCCAATCTTTTCTTTTATATGTTTCTTCACGTAAAAATTCGTGCTGCCTCTTATAAATTTATTTATTTGTGTGCTACGTTTTTTTATCAACCTATAATTTAATTTCTCTCTACTATTGAGAATTATCTAGCACATAAGAAAATAAGATAATATATAATAGTTTTATATCACGAAATGGTTTTAGTGACATTTCAAATTAACAGTCTCTAATATTTTATCTTCACGTGATAAACCTTACACCATATAAAGGCCAACTTCAGACGTATATGACATAGGTGTAAACACTTCTGAAGGTCCACATTTAAGAAAAAAAATGTTAAAAATATAATAAAAATTAAATTAAATTAAAATTTTCAAAATATATAAATTGAGATATTGAATTATAAACTACCTTGTATGCACAATTAACAAAGTGGCTAAATTGAACACACCAGTC
The DNA here is from genome assembly GCA_002079205.1 of Phalaenopsis hybrid cultivar. NCBI lineage: Eukaryota > Viridiplantae > Streptophyta > Magnoliopsida > Asparagales > Orchidaceae > Phalaenopsis > Phalaenopsis hybrid cultivar. Next base: position 38,264 of record JXCR01139692.1, on the reverse strand, counting down.
AATGTGGCTAAATTGAGCCAACATGTTGAATTGGCTGAACAAGCCCATCCGGCAAAGTGGCTAAACCGAGTCCACTGCCGAAATAGTTCAACTGAGCCTACTTATCATAGTGGCTGAGCTGAGCCCACTTGCCAAAATTATGGCTAAACTCAGTCTTTCAGATAGGATAGTCGAATTGAAGTCATCAAAATAAACTCAATTATCAGAATGAAACAATGAGACCGATAGAGACACCTATTAATCCTTTATTAAGAACACCGCGGATCCTTTAGAGCAAAAGTCTTTTAAAGGTGCCTGAGAGGGTTGTCGTACCGACCATAATATACAGCTTGATTGCTGCGACGATTACTAAGCTTGATTATACTATTATTTATTCATTTTGATAATTTCTAATATGAGCTGGTCATAAATGTAATTTAGTCTTAGCCATCAACCAAAGTTCTGAAAATTGGAGAAATGATGGGTTCAGTTCTCGAGACAAGCCATTGCATGAAATTTTCTTCATTTGAATCATGGAGCGATTCCCACGTGAAGAAAGAGGAGTGGGAAAGGCCATAAATTTGTGAGAAATCAACGTCTTATCTTAGTACGTAGAAAGTGTTGTGTGGAAGAGAACTGAAACTTGAAAATTTGCTCTGAAGGCCTAAGCGTGCTAAAAGGTTTCTTCATGTTGTAATTACTTGTACAGTGAAATTAGAGTGTACATGGCCCTATCAAATCACTATTAACATTCATTTTTCAACAATCCTGCACATGTCAGTCGTGCCCCGGCCCGCTCGATTCTTTTTACTCGCGATCCAATCTCCCGATCACTAGAGGTCCTAACCGGCTGCGAGTCTCGCCCTACCGTGACTCCTCTTATAAGTCCTAGTCATGCAAGAGGATGCCATCTCTTTCTCATTGCTCGATGTCCTAGGAAGTCCCTAGCCTTGAACTAATTTTCTCGCTTTTGTAATGTTGGCTCTAGTCTCCTTGTAGCGCCATCGATCACCCTGGCTCCATCCTCCTAACTCTGAAGATTCACCTTCAAGGTCCACACAATAGTTTTTTCGAGCCCCTCTTAACAACCCAAGTTATCCTTTAATGTGATTTGACGTCTTCTTTTTTCTTCACAACTTTAGCGCTTTTTCCCTCCCAGATTTGTCGGTATCTACACAACTCCGCTGACCCAAATCTAACGATTCACTTACAAGGTACATCTAACAAGTTTGTCGAGCCCTATCTAGCTCTCCTTTGATTTGGTTGAATATTACTATCAAATAATATAGGGTTTGTTTGGGGCAGCTACGACTTATTAAAAAGCTGTTGCGTAGCAGCTGTGGCAACATAGAAGTTGTTGCGGGGAAGCTATATGTCTATTTGTTTTTTGCAGTTTTAAAACAGTTGTGTTGTAGCTGCTTCTGAAGAAATAATCTTTCTGTCGCCATACTATAGTGTTGTTTACAATGAAATATATTAGTTCTAGCACATTACATACTTGAAAGTAAATATTTAGTTTGAAGATTACAAAATAAAATCAGAAACCACACAAAACAGCAAGTAAGAAGACAATCAAACTTTTAAAAAAATAAGGCTATTAAAATAGCAATTAATAATATGATAATATTATTTTTAAAATATAATTGGTTTATGTCACGAAATAAGTCATTATCCAAGGAAACTCACAATGTCCGATCACTATGAGTAGTGGATTCCTCCAACCTATTTGCCCAAGTAAGAAATTCATAGCTTTTTGTTATTTTTCTTGGACACCTGTAAAGTTCTCCTATAATTATGTGATTGTCAAGAAGTAAGCAGAGAACATTGTAGTCTGCAGCAACAGTATAATGCTCTGGAACCGGAAGTCATCGAACTCATATTTCTAAAGGTTTAAAACAACACATCACAAAATCTTAGATGCAACATTAGTGAAAATGAATAATAGATGTAATCAATTCAAGTTTTATGAAATTGTGTCAGAGAATTCTCTCGTGGTTAGGCCTTGAAGCAACCTCATAGAGAATAAGTGCAACGACTTGTCCTCGTAAATTTCTAGAGTTTTTTTCCATAATTCGCTTAACTTGCTGAATGGATGTTGTTTGTAATATGTCAGGGTCATCAAAGCAATAAGTAACTAACTGTGATATTTGACTTCTAATGAAAACATCACCTTCTTTTTTCTTTTTCTCAACCCTCAGAAGCTTATAATAACTAGTAGATTCAACTTCATTAACGTTAGGGATCGGAGCTTCATTTGAACCAAAGGTTAGCTCGACAACTGTATGCTTAACTATACCAATAAAACCTCTCTCGCCAGGGGTCCATGCATGCTCGTCCATGTCAACGACTCCACCAAACATACGATCAAACTTTTCTTCAAGCTTAGGTCGTAACATTGAAATTAAAAGTTTTAGCATTTGGAACGACCTACAAATTAATTGAAGAGGTAAATAATTGGCAAGGGATTTCACGTATCATAAATTCTCTCCTTCAATCTTTCGGCTCACCATTCCTTGGAAGCTTCCATGGTTTGCTTTATGGAGTCTCAACTCAAGCTTGTGGATCCGCGCTTCAACTCTTCCCATATTTTTCAGTCATAATATAGCTTATCCCACTTAATTTTCAATTGTATCATGACATATTCCCTTCATGCATGTTCCTTGAACTTCTTTATTATATTTTGCTAGCCCTCTTTATTTAAAAAAGTAGTTGGCCAATTTTCTAATTATGCCTCTTTAAGACAGAGGTCGCAAAAGGTAATTTTGACATCTTTATCCCACATGGCGATCTAACCAATTTCTTTTGTCTATATCATGTCGATACTAGCATAAAACAAAATCAAGCAACATACAAATGAAAAAATAAAGTGTCATTTAAAAAACCATAACTAGAAAAACCAACTAAAATGAAACATCATAACATCAACATACACCGCCAAAAGCATCATCCCCAACATCAACACACACCACGAATAGCACCAACTTCACACCACCAACATCATCAACCCCAACATCAGTACACACCACTAAGAGCACCAACCTCATCATCAACACACACTACTAGAATTATCACAAACACAAAATTCATCTCCAACAACACCAACCACAACATCAACACACACCACCACCATTTCCAAGCCCATCATCAACACACAACCAACAACACCATCCCCAGCATAAACACACACCACCAACAACACCAATTCCAGCATTAACACACACCACCAAAAACACCAACCCCAACAACAACACATATTACCAACAATACCACAAACACAAACTTCGCCACCAACAACGCCAATCACAACATCAACACACACCACCAACAGCTTCAACCCAATCATCAACACACACCACCAACAACACTATCCCCATCATCAACACACGCCACCAACAGTACTAACCCCAACATCAACACACACCGCCAACAACACCAACCCCGACATCAACACACACCATTAGCAGTGCTACAAACAGTAACATCACCACTAACAACACCGCCTCCCGTATCAACACATACCACCAACAATACCAAACTAATTATCAACACACTCCATAAACAACACCAAACCCGACATCTTTCCTCCAACAAAGAGGGCAAACCACCAACAAGACCAACGAATAAGTTGAGCCAATTGAATCAACAAAATGAAAGGACAATTATATACAAAGCACCCAAAACATTGTTATTACAAATCAAGCACTCTCTTTCATCCATTTGTCAAATTCTCACTCAAATTTCAAAAGCTCATAATAAAGCCCCAAAACATTGCTATTACAAATAGTGTGCCCGCTTTCATCCATCTTTCAAATTCTCAATCAAATATTAGAGGTCAGGATAAAACCCCAAAACAACGACAATTACAAGTCAAGCACCATCTTTTATCAAATGCATCAAATTTGTAGTTCAAAAAATCATCAATGGGTATCGATTTATAAACAACAATGTTTCTTGTGCTCTTTATGTAATTGTGCCAAAACCACGAAATAGAGTGGAGTGCTCAAATTGAGAAAGCCACCACAATTTTTCCAAGAAAAAAAAAATCAATGTAAGCAATTGATGTTTACCTTGAGTCATTAATTCAAGAGTTACAAGAACAATGCCAAGGAGTATAATATTATGATGCAACAACATGTCAAAATTTTAAATTTTTTGCTACATTATTGTGAATTATTCATGACTTTCCTGCATATGATACGTTATATGAGTAGAGTAACAAAGAAAGATTTGCTCGCCCATGCTGTATTGAAAGTACATTATCATTATGGTTGTACAAAAGTTAAAAAATATATATATCTTTATTGGTCATCGATGTTGGCTACATCAAGGACATTTTTTTGTCGACATGAACAATATTCTGATATACAGAAAAATCTAGATATGAACCCCAAAGAATTATTAGTAGTCCAATTTTATCACAAGTGTGATCCTTACAAACCATTTTTGGTAAAACAAGTAATAAATGTCAAATAAATTATAAAAGAAAGCGCACTAGTTTGACAAAAATAGTATGATGATATGTTAAAATGGGAAAAAAAAGTAGTTTCTCTAGTTTACCTTGCTAGGAGTAACAATTTGGCTTCAAGCACATATAGAAGAATCATTGTGATGATTCCATATTGCACTTTTAGAGCTCGATAAATCGAAAGATAATCATCAAGCACGATAAGATTTGATTTATGTTGGGTGAAAAAGAAATAACAATCTCTAATTTTGGAGAATGGCAACTTTAACTTACCATGAACTTGCTTCATAATATATATATATATATATATATATA